>ML133432.1:2396594-2588717 GCA_003864495.1 Nemopilema nomurai | reverse complement strand
TATCTCTTTCAATCCATCTACTGTAAGTTTATTATCAATATCGAACACCGGCGTGTTTAAAAGCTGCCGCCAGCTGCCGCTGAATCCTACTCTGATAATCCGCCGATCCGCGATTTTCTGTACTGTGTAACAGTTCTCATTTAAAACATACACTTCTTCCATCTATAAACGCTTTGCTAACTTTCATTTTGCACAACTACCCTCTGCTACCACGAAAAGATGACACCATAATGAAACACATGTTTATGCATTAAGGCACTCTTCCAAGCCAACCCTATTCAATACGAGGCTACTAACATGAAATGACAGTTTAACATTATGCCTAAGTTAAGTTTGGTTCTTTGTTAAGAATGATCTTGCAAGTTTGTAACTTTGATTCAGGTATGAAGATCATTGTTTGATCATACGAACTTTTCATTAAGTTTTCATAAAGTGCTTATACTGGGTAGAATGTCGACTATACAAACTGCATCCACTATTGCCATATTGAAATATTTTGGAATTTAATTAGGTGGAAAGATGGAACTCGACAGGGGAGATTATGTTATTTAGCAAGAGAGGAAACATCTCAGAGAATGTCCATAAAACTGATGAAGTTAATACCTGAGAATTATCCTTCACCTCTGCTTGCCAAGGTAATCATAGCTATAAACGTTGTCCTACGCTGAGAAAGGAAAAAGTTAGGCTGTAACTACCAAGACAAATGTAGCAACAGTTCTCCCCAAAGAACGTGATGTTACCAACAAAATGTTACAAATAAAAAAAGTTGATTTGGGCGATCAAGGCAAGGGACAAAAGAAAGACAAGTAGATAAACGAACTAGAACGAATTTAAAAGCCTGCTTTCGAAAAACACTCGGAGAGCCCCTAGTACTCACTAATGGCAATTGCAAAACTGGAAGAAAGGCTTCGTTATTTACAAATAATTTGACAGGGCCAGTAATATCACACTATTCATTGATCCGAAGAATAAAGGGCGATGATTTAGCACAGTTTCAGGATGTCTAAGTTCTTGTCCTTTGTAATTATGGTTCACTTCAGTGATAAATACCGACAATTGCCCGTCGTATCTGTACACAGTAATAGGCAACTCGACAGTCTAAAGATGTACATTAACAAGTATATCGGATATAAGTATACAGAAAATATTTCACCTTATAACATCCCACTTATTGAACTTAATCATCCTGTTTTTCCGTCTTTAGTTCAGTTGGCGGATGTGAGGATGGACTCCAAGGGACGGAAATGGATAATTTTTGGAAAAACTTTCATCCGGAAAAAAGCAGTGAGTGGTTTGGCTCACTAGCGCGCTTTGATTTTTTTATATTGTTGTTTTGCTTATTATAAGTATTTTTGAGTAGTTTGTTTCCTACCTGTTTCGCATGACGGTGTTTCATCACCATTCATCGTCTTGAAGTGAGGCGTAGGGGCGATGAGAAACGTCGTTTCAGGTGCCTTAGGTTGTTGTGTTTTTGTAATCACAATCCCCAGTTCAATGTTTAGTACCGACTATGGCCCCTCGGTCAGTACAGAAGAACATTGAATAGGTATCGTAGGACGGTTATGCGATACCAAGTGGGAGAGTTTTTACCAATAAACAATAATTTGGAGCAACTACATGTATCATAGTGTTAAGTAGTAGCTTGGGTAGTTTGTTTCCTACCTGTTTCGCATGACGGTGTTTCATCACCATTCATCGTCTTGAAGTGAGGCGTAGGGGCGATGAGAAACGTCGTTTCAGGTGCCTTAGGTTGTTGTGTTTTTGTAATCACAATCCCCAGTTCAATGTTTAGTACCGACTATGGCCCCTCGGTCAGTACAAAAGAACATTGAATAGGTATCGTAGGGCGGTTATGCGATACCAAGTGGGAAAGTTTTTACCAATAAACCAACAATTTGGAGCAACTACATGTATCATAGTGATTAGTAGTAACTTGGGTAGTTTGTTTCCGACCTGTTTCGCATGACGGTGTTCCATCACCATTAATCGCCTTGAAGTGGGCATAGGGCGATGAAAAACGTCGTTTCAGGTGCCTTAGGTTTGTGTTTTGTAATCACAATCCCCAGTTCATTGTTTAGTACCGACTTTGGCCCCTCGGTCAGTACAAAAGAACATACAATAGGTATCGTAGGGCGGTTATGCGATACCAAGTGGGAAAGTTTTTACCAATAAACCAACAATTTGGAGCAACTACATGTATCATAGTGATCAGTAGTAACTTGGGTAGTTTGTTTCCGACCTGTTTCGCATGACGGTGTTCCATCATCATTCATCGCCTTGAAGTGGGCATAGGGGCGATGAGAAACGTCGTTTCAGGTGCCTTAGGTTGTTGTGTTTTTGTAATCACAATCCCCAGTTCAATGTTTAGTACCGACTTTGGCCCTCGGTCAGTACAGAAGAACATTGAATAGGTATCGTAGGGCGGTTATGCGATACCAAGTGGGAGAGTTTTTACCAATAAACCAATAATTTGGAGCAACTACATGTATCATAGTGATCAGTAGTAACTTGGGTAGTTTGTTTCCGACCTGTTTCGCATGACGGTGTTCCATCACCATTCATCGCCTTGAAGTGGGGCATAGGGGCGATGAGAAACGTCGTTTCAGGTGCCTTAGGTTGTTGTGTTTTTGTAATCACAATCCCCAGTTCATTGTTTAGTACCGACTATGGCCCCTCGGTCAGTACAGAAGAACATTGAATAGGTATCGTAGGGCGGTTATGCGATACCAAGTGGGAGAGTTTTACCAATAAACCAATAATTTGGAGCAACAACATGTATCATAGTGTAGTAGCTTGGGTAGTTTGTTTCCTACCTGTTTCGCATGACGGTGTTCCATCACCATTCATCGCCTTGAAGTGGGGCATAGGGGCGATGAGAAACGTCGTTTCAGGTGCTTTAGGTTGTTGTGTTATTTGTAATCACAGTTCCCCGTTCAACGGTTTAGTATGACCATAGCCCATTGGCTCTGTACGCAGCAGCTTTGAATAGGCGTATCTCGAACGTGGTCTAGGGATATTCACGGGGACTAACTTCGCAATTTAACCAATAATTTGGAACGACTACAAATAAAATAAAATATATTTTATTCATAGTTAGAGTAATGATTAAAGTAATTGTAAATGGTAATCTAAGTAGTTTGTTTCCTACCTGTTTCGCATGACGGTGTTCCATCACCATTCATCACCTTGAATTAGGGCATAGGGGTGATGAGAAACGTCGTTTCAGGTGCCTTAGGTTATTGTGTTATTTGTGATCACAGTCTCTCTTTCACACACACACTTTCAAGTTTCAAAATCTGGTATTTGTAGTTTATTTGGTATCATTTTCGCAGGAAAATGTGTAGAACCACGAAGAGCTTCATACTATCTTTCGATGGCTTAGTCTATCTGTAATCTTTTCTTTCCATCATGATAAAACTCAACTAGTGTTTTTTCTAACCAATTTGTTTTAATTCTAGAAAATTTCCTCACATGGTTGTGAACGGAAAACAGCCTGTGAAAATTAGCCAACGAAAGACAAGACAAAATGAGAAATTCTGTTCATTAAACGAAGCAAAACACGACCAATGTACATGAATCAAATTACAACCCTCTACCAATGTGCATACCTCATCCTGGTTTCAACCAAAAAGTAAGAATTGCTGCTTTGTACGCATTCTATCCACTTGGTGTCATAGTGCTTACGGCGAAAATTGTGACTAGAACGCATTTTACGAATGTACCATTCCATCGTCTTGATAAAAAGGTAGCGAAATATGCTTTTAGTTAAGCCAAATATCTCCGAGGAGAACTTGATGGCCTCTGCGACGGAACCTGATGATCGATGAGTCATTCCAATTAACGTTAAGTGTGGCAGTCACCTTGAAATCATAGTGAGTTCTATATTTTAAACAGTAAGAGTTATACTGAAATTTATTGTACATCAACCTAGGCTTCATTGCTGATGTAAGAATGCTACCTGTATTTGCTCTTCTATTGAAATATGCCTATAGCTTTGTGAATTATTTTCATAAAATGCGATAACTATACTTTCTTTCAACTGGCCTTTTATCAACTCTTTTCAATGCTTATCAACTCTTTCAACTGGCCTTTTATCAACTCTTTTCTGGCCTTTTGCTCTGAGTGGTCGTTATCACAGCCAGCCAATTCTAACAAGCAACATCTCTATCTTTAATTAATGATTTAACAGGACTTCGAAATTTAGTTTCGGTGAAAACATAATTGGAATAGAAAACGAGGTATTTCTCTGAACTTTCTATTCTTGAGCTTAATTTGAATTCCGTGCCCAAACGATTATCCACTAAAGTCTCTCGCTTTTCCCATTTGATAAGGGCTACCATGGACTGTGGGGTACAAGGGACTTCAGCTAAGTGTGGGCTAAAGTATCTTATTCCTTTGTGAACAACAATACAAAGAAGATTTGGCCATCTTTTCGTGAAGTTTATTTTGCCAATCGCAGAATGATCTGTAAATTCCTGCTTTCCTTACCCTTTTGGAAGAAAATACATTACTTTTAACTTCGCTGTCACATCATTTTTAGCTTCTTAACTGAAAAATATGCTTTACCAAAGGAGCCGTAAATCTGTCTTTTTTGGTCCAGACAAGAATCAATGTATAGATGCTCCGTTAATTGTTATTCTAAAGTTTGACATGTCCCTCTCGCAAATCACAAAGCTCAGATACGCTAGGAATCGTGTAACCTATTCATTTTGGTTCATTAGTTTGCAGATAAATATATACACAACATGAAGACTTTATATGAAATTTCGATGTTATTCTAGATTTACCAACAAGTGTCGTGCTTTGATCAAACAAATGTGGAACTGTGGTCTCATGTGATTACAGAAAGGTGGTCACATCAAGGTGACCGCTATCATGGCTTCAAAAAACACAGTCCAGTTGCTCGATCACTCCGTTTTAGAACAGTGATTGAAGTGGCGGTTTGTTTCAGCAAGAATTGGTACTCGAATGCATTCAATATAATGTGACAAGAATTTACTGTCTCATGTGTAATTTATGCGGAGGCTTAGATCCGCCCCTGTTTTCCCTACCATCAATGAGGGTTCACTTTTCCTTTTTCACCAACTTTTCCTTTTTCACCAACCAGCAACTTTTTCAAAGCATTCAAAGCTTCTCTTTCCTGAGTGTGCGGAAATTTGATTGAATAAACAGCAATTATTGAATAAAGGTATTTGACAAACACTCTATGATATCCATTTCAGTAGAAGGGCAAAAAACAATCAAATGTAAAAAAACTTGAGCTCAAGACGTTTTGTTCTCGATATAGATTTTTGGTCTTTTCAGTCCATATTATTGCATAAGATTTCTGGAAGATTATGGTTTGCAGAATGCAACATACAATAAATTTGCTACATAGTACACGAGAAATACCAAAAAGATGTGAATAAATAAAAGATGTGAATAAATGAAAAGTTGTTTGTAGTTTGACAGACAGCATTCTAGTCCTAGTAAAGCGAGTATTGCATTAAAATGCCATCGTCACGCAAGCTATACTTTCCTTAAGATGGTGGTAAAACCGCCAAAGAAACGTTTGATTTCTGGCTTGCTTCTTGACAAACATGGCATTCATGAAGGTATCTTGACAGTGATGTGGCTGGACCATTTTAGTTGGGTGGCGTTTAGAAAAAAAGTGGCCAACTTTACTTTTCTGTCCAACTTTTTCTCCACAGAAGGTTTCAAGATTTCGAGCCCTGAAGACTAAACCCTACTACTCCAAAATTTTTGGATGCTCGGGTGCAGGTAGGAGATATGCTGGAAAATGAAGGGGAAGATTGGAACATTGTAATTGACGACAGGTCACGTAGTGTAGTGGAATTGGGTGTGAAAACGCTCTAATCCTGACAAAAATGATAAAAATCTGTAATTCGGCACAGATGTTCTATTCTATGTTAGATATGACAAAAAGCCCCATTAATTGGGAATTGGAAACCCCATATATGGGCGAGCCCCATAGTGACCGACCGATAGCAGGGAATCAAATCTTTTTTTCGCCAAAACTACATAACATGTACATCTTCTGAAAGAAAAATGCATTATGTATAACTTTTTAAACATGTTTACCGTTAGTATGTGCAAATATTCAATTAAAAGGTGAAATGAAGAAAAGGCCAAGCGAATATTGAAAGGGCGCGCAGATAATTATGCAATAAATGGAATGTGTGCCTTATGTAACGATGGGTTCGAGAAAGTGTCAGCGGTGAAGGTAAGGATGAAGGACTGAAAACACAGACCCGAGTCAGTGGAGAAAGAGATTTTTCTGACTTGCAAAGGTACGTTTTATCAATTAGTGCTGGTGATACTATGTGATTAAATGTAATAAAATTTGGAGCATTTTAAGTCGAAATGTATTTATGATAGACGTCCATAATAGACGCAGTGTTAACTTCTTCTTTAGCTACTTGAATAATCCCCTATTGGTACAGTCTTGGTTCATTGTGACTGCAGAAGAATGTTGGTTGACACAAGAAAGGCGTCTACAGCAGATCCTCCAAGAAAGAAGCTACAATCTCTGCCAAAAGTAATTGGAACACCTTGAACATTAAGTGATTTTTCAACCCCCGTTCTATTCCTGTGTTTCCTTTTATGTTGCAACCCCTTCCCCTAAAACATTGTTGGATCGTTAGGTGAAAGCCATAGCTATATGTGAATTCATCACTTGTGTTTGTAGAGTTATTTCTTTGCGCTATACAACATTGTTTGAGGGGCGAGGTGATTCAGCACGCTGCGCGATGCGTAAATTAGAGCAAGTGTTCCACGACTTTTTGCAGAGATTGGAGTATGTTTTCTCTGCTCCACAGTAGCTAAGCGCAAGTGTTCAATTCAGAACTTTGCCTTTATTGCCAATACTCATTTCTCAATGGGTGAGCAGAGTTGATGAAAGAGGTACATGCGCCCCTGCTCACATGCAATAATCTCAATTTTATATTATTTTTGTCAGGGTAAAGCCGTAATTCTACTACACTAACAAGCTCCAGGAGAGCAACATATTTTGCTAATTCTTTAAATTTTGAAGCAGACATTCGAAACATTTGAAAAATAATTTTGAATCGGACACTTGTGTTTATCGAATAAGCAAGAGGTAGTCTCACCTTTACCGGTTCCCTTAAGTCAAAGTCGTGTCTTTTCTAGGTAGTTTCAAGTACAGATAACATTCTACTTCTTCAATTTCTAACAGTTTCTGTCGCATGAAAAGGAATAGCATAACCTTTCTTCGTCATTCCGTCTCCATTGCTCGTGCGCACGGGGTTTTCTTTTCTTTCAAATCTTCTTTTGGTTTGCACAACTGGTGGTCGACCTTTAGTCAGCAAATGTCTTACTATAAATTCGAAATGATGGAGTTTTACCGGTGTAATTTGCCTCTTTCTAATGGCATTTGGTAACTAGCACAGGCAACAACATCAAATTTTACGCTCCGTGCGCTACGATTCTTGTCCTGCGCGCAATAGACCCTACATAGTATTCAAGTGATGATCAAAAGTCCCACCTTATGTTTTAACTAAACTACGAGACAGGTCAATGGGCCTTTGGCAAATCGGGCTAAATTGGAGAGTAGAGTGTCGGTCGTAACGCTGGCTGAAGAAGGACAAGAATAATATTCGACAAAATACTTAACCAGCAATATATTGTGTTAACTAGCAATACCAGAAATAATTACCGTCGTGGAATATATCAGTTTTTGATCTATCTAAAGCACTGAAGAAATATTTCATACACAGGGCCTCTGACTCAAGTTTTGAAGTAGAGGGTGGCCAAATTTGTCTTTAGCCACACCCTTTCTGTACCGCGCCCCAGAGACCTTGCTTGCCGAGACAAGCTGCTGGGTCTTCAGTTTAATTTATGCTCTTTTTCAAAAGTTTGGTTTGCTTTTCTTAATAATTATTGACTCATCGTGTGAGAACTTTAGCTTTTTGGAAAGAAGCAAAATAATACGGGAAGCAAAAAGGTTAATCAAACAACAAGCAAATGTTAACCATATATTTTATGACAATCTGATTTCTTGAAAGTACCAAATGAATGGTACCACTCTTAATGCAATGACACAAATTGATTCCCTGCGTTACAAAATTCAGCTCATCCTGATTGTAACGAAATCCGTGTAGGTTAAGTGAATGTAATACGAAGGTAAGTCAGTCGTGATTCAGGATAAGAGGAATACAGGCGTACAAACCAGGGTCTCTTATGAGCGTATGTGATATACTTGCATTACATATACATTCTGCAGAAATACACGGATTTAAACTGAAGTCAACAATTTGCAAAACGTGGGAGGAAGCAATTACATGGATTCATGTTCCTTGGGTGCCAGGAATGTGTCCCAAATTAAAGTCCAATCTCCTAGATGGTTTTGATAATATTTTGGAAACCCTAGGATGTGGCGTGTACTCGCTTCGTCCTCTAGTTTGTGGTTAACTTCAGAAAAAGATGCAAAATGCCCTTCAATGGGCACTCAAGCAGTGGTAACAGCAATCAGCAAAAGAATGGCGAGGTTCCATTCCCTATTACTCAAATGAAACCTTAAATTTTTTTGCAATTTGCTCAATCTGGTCATTTCTGATCAATCAAAACCACTTTTAATGTTAATCCATCAAAACCACTTTTAATGTTAATCCATCCAACCCACTTTTAAAGTTTATCCATCCAACCCACTTTTAAAGTTGATCCATTCAACCCACTTTTAACACGGTCACTTTTCCATTCAAAGTCGAAGAAGGCCCCGGTGGGGTCGAGGCAGTGACCAGGCACAAACAGGGATTCCCGGCATCAATGGCATTAGCTGGCATCCGGTCTCTCTCGTGCTCCAGTAATTTTTGTCGGAGTTATTTTTTTATCTTGTGTTATCTCAAATAAAAATAGCTTGATAATACATGCTACTCTATTTATTCAATAAAGCAATTTTATTTCCACCTGAGCACCTTTGAAGGAAATTAGATCTTTGGTCCACTCGTTGTGGTAATTGGAATAATTGTAACGACAATATAAAAAATAGGTTTGAGCCCTGAAGCCGGAAAGAGCTGGTAAAGTCTGGCTTTCAGTATGCCATTCTTAGTTAGTATGATCCATCACAGACTATGTACCTTCGCGTTAAGCTAACAAGTGTCAGCCTATCATGGGAAGAGGTTTAGCAGGATTTCTGCAAAAAGCTTTTACTTTCCACAAGAACCAATGATGTATTCGTGTTAAAGCTAGGATCTCTGCTGAAACTGGTTGCTTCTAGCTGGAGCCAAGAATCATGCAATGTGTGTTGTATGAGTCCAAGTATCTGTTCTTATGGGAACGCTGTCCTAACTGCATACATCCTGAAACGAAGTTTTTCTTCAGCAAAAGGACAGCAGCAAAAACGAAGTTTTTCCAACCGCTGGACAGTTGCCTTGCGAATTTCCTAGAAGGGACTTCAAACGATGACTTTAGTGTCAAAGGATGTCAAACAGTTTGAAGAAATGTATTTCATTGAACGAGCAGTGAGCTTTTCATTCAGAATATACTAGCATTTACGAACTTTATTATATATTGTAATTTATTATTGTGCTTTTCGTGATCAGATGTAAAGAATCAATGACCCAAAGCTAAGCATTTTTGCAACATATTTAACGTTTTTGGCTTAAATAGTTTAATTTGGGTTACTGCAATTTGTAGGACTTGATTTTTTATCTAGACAATGTACATCGAGTTTGAAAATTCAGTTTTGCTCTGATGAAAATTTTCTCGAATAATTCAAATTTGGACAAAGTCGAAGAGAAAAGGAGATTTATGAATGATTATCCTGAATGCTTTTCTTCTCCGATGCAAATGTCGGCAATCATGATCAGAAGGAGGCACATTTGCCTGTCCTTCTTTTCATTTGCCTTGCCAACCGTTTGCAATATATTTCTTCGTCTTCTTTTTCTTCATTCCGCCAGCTCCTGCGAAGCATGCCAACCGCCGGAGGAGCCTTGAACTTCGTTCTCCATTCACAACTTGATAGGAACATCTTCTATTCACTTGCATCCATTTTACAGACGATGCTAAAAATTGCAAAGTTTTCAAAGAACTCCTTGCCTCCTTTTTCACATCGTAAACATTTTCACCTGTACTTCTTTTGCTCCTCCGAAGTAGCATAACTGCCATAAATTTTGCAATGCAAGTTAATCAAATTTCGCCGAGTTTCCTACACATTTTACAAAGCCAAAATGTCCGTGAATTGTTCCAAAGAAATCTGGTACAATATACTGTATATGGGAAGCTAGGCTTTTTTACAAAAGCATTATTGCTATTTCAAATATATTTCAACCGCATACTTGCTACTTAATTTCTTCTGCAACAATGCACTGCAAAAATTATGCACATTCATTCCCAACAACTATTATGATAAAATAAATTATTGTATTAAAGAAATAGACACTTGATGCATTAATTTTTATAAAGTCGATTCTAATATTTCAAAACTTTGCAGGTTGCACATACATATCTGGCAAAGAATCGACCACAAAATTTTTTGCTACCTGAAACAAAATAATAACATTTACTCATATGGATCTTGTCTCCTCCTTTTAGATCGTTTCGAGTTGGGCATAAAGGTTTGCGTAAAAGGAATTTACCACTACAGCCTCACAAATAAAGTGAGGTATTGTTCTTGGGCTGCACTTACAATTTAAAGACATGGCATTTTGACTAAAAGAATACATTTTTTGCTTCAGAATGAAAAACTTGCACCAGAAAAAGTTATGACATTTCTTTGGTGCAATTATTTTGAATGAAACCTTCCTCATTACCAAAAAAAAACAGTTTATTTTAGATGTTAACTATTTATGATAAATATTTCTAATAAACCTTCCTTAAATATGGTATTTAGAGGCAAGAAATTTATCCAGTTCACAGCCTTGAAGCCGTCAATTCCACTAGACTCTGATTTAGAAAAGTTTGGGCTTTCTTGAGTGTTTGTTCACAACTTTGTTGAGAGTAATTAAACTATGAGCTTCGAAGTAGATGTTTGTATCATCAACAGAAAGGGAGGACGAAATCTTGGAAGACGATATGGGAAGATCATCAATAAAATTAGAAGCAAATAAGGCCCAAGGACAAACCCTTGGAGAATACCAAAAATAAAACTCAAATGACTAGAATTGAAACCATTTACAGATTTATACTGACTTCGGTTAGTAAGATAAGAGCTAAACCACCCAAGAGCTGTCCCTTGCATGTTCCAAATTGTCCAAAAGATTCTAATGACTAACTCTCTTGAAAGATTCTTAAAATTGGGTTGAGTTGATAAACATTTGAAGTGGGTTGGTTGGGTCAACTTTTAAAATGGGTTGATTAGATCAACTTTTAAAATGGATTGGATTGATAAACCTTAAAAGTGGGTTGGATGGATAAACTTACAAAGTGGGTGGATTGATGAATTTTGAGAGTGGGTTGAATAGATCAACTTTAAAAGTGTGTTCGATGGATCACCTTTCAAAGTGGGTTGGATTGATCAACTTTTAAAGTGTGTTGGACGGATTGCGTTTCAATGTTGGTTGGATTGATCAATTTTAAAAGTGGGTTGGATTGATCAACTTCAATAAGGCGGTACCGCTGCATGAGATTTCGGGCTTTGGTGTGGTCGCTGTGGATCTCCTCCATGAAATTGTGGCGAAAAGGGTACATCATAGAATTTCCGGTTTAGTAAAAGCTTCTAATTTTGATGGATATTTCACGTAATCTTCCCAGTTTCTCCTTTATTTTTGACGTTGTCTGAAAGAGTCAAAATGAATTGTTTAGTATTGAGGTTATCACACCTTATTAACTAACTTTGAAAAGACCCACAAGTCCAGATCTACCAAAGTTATTCGTTTGTCTTTGTTCTAAAAGGTGGACCTGAGTTGCGTTAAAGCAGACTCTTTGTTGAGTAGCCGAATGGGTCTTTGATCTTTTGAGTGCATTCCCTTGAACAGCAGGATGTTGTAAAAGCAGTGCTTCAACATTTTTCAATACTTTAGACCCACTCTCTACAGCCATGCTTTTTCGTGGTAATGCAAAAACTGTGATCAAGACCTTGCTCGCAGGTAAAGAAACCAAAGCTGGAAGAATATAGAGTATGATATCGATATGAAAGCTAAATCCATCGGCCAGAATGGGCATACTCATATCAGTTTTGACATCCATTGCTTCCTCACTAAATATTGATTCAGTCTCAATTTCTCTTTCCTCTGACCATATTCCCTGCATGCTAAAAGGTAAGGCATCTAAGAGCATACCTAGTGGTATATAGGCCACAAAAGTATGCAATTTAATAGGCACTAATAGAAATTGACTTTATAAAGTTCACTTTATTGAGTTCTCTTTTTAAGTTAGCTAAGGTTATCCTGGAAAGAAGGAGGCAAACTCATTTGTACCATGGACCATGTATTTTGTAACTATATACTGTACTTTACACCACTACACTTATATATCACTCAGCTCGGCAATGTTAACATCTGAAATGACAACGAATAATTTCAGACTTCAACTCGTTTGAGTTTTAGATTGTCTCACTTACCCTAAAAGCAACCATGCTAGTGGTTTCCAGAGGGCAAATCATATGAAAATTGTGTATCAAAAGCCACCTTACCGCTGCCAGTTCTACTTTTATCTAACAATCTCCCATGCTCTCTAACTTCTCATTCAATAAAGCACCAATTTCTTCAGATGCCAGTACAGTGTCGTTGGCTCGACAGACAGCTCTGTTGACAGCGACTTCAATAAAAAATATTTAACAAGTTTCTTCAGGCTATATCAGAAAGATAATTTGGCGTTGGACCCAACAATGATGGATCCTCTGATGTCTTAAACTTGAATCTTAGCCCTCCCATGTTCAACCTCGTAGCTCCGTCTCCGAAACTTGATACCTCAAGTTATGTAAAGTACTGCTTTTATGCAATTGATTTGACACAATGTTCGTAGAACGTGAATACAGGACCTGTTTATGTGGAGTTAAAGTCAGAATTTATTATTCTAATCGTACAAAAATAATAATAAATTTTGAAAAACATTTTGGCACCCGCCTTAAAGTAAGGCGTTATTTAATAAATATTTGTCCGTAAAATACTATTCAAGGGATTTCAGTTATCGACCCCCTTTCCCTGCAGTTGAAACAGGCTCACTCTCCTGTCAAATGTCACGTATGCGTTGTTGATGAATAATCACATGACATTTAGCTATAAATATTGTAAGTATAGATTTAATCGGGAGTTTTTAGTTGATTTTATTCATAGAACGTGATTACGTAAGAGTTCGTTTTATTTGCCGCTCGCTCTACCTTTCATCGTTGTGAAACGCCTCTTACCCAGTTTCCTAGGCTAGAATCGCCACTGGTTGCTTATTGCATGTTACATCGCGGTCCCTGTTGTCAAATTGTACTATGGCCGTTAATTCTGTTTCCAGATGATTCTAATGCAATTCTGGTGATTTTGATAGCAATCCCATTTAATGCAAAAGTAACACGTGCACTCTTCGGTTCAGTTTCGCGCCTTTTTTATACCTCAGATTCAAAGAGAGGCCATTTCAGTGTGTCCGTTGGAGGATGTCTTCGTCCACGCCTGCATCTCTGCATCATTTGGATGATAATTCTCTAGGGTGCAGAGTATAATGAAATTCGAAGAATAACATGGTTTCGAGTAAGTGTGTTTGCCACTTTTTACAGTTAATTTTGCTCTCAGTACCGTTATTAGCAGTGAAATCAGATTTGAATATAGGGTTAGTACAGCTGTTACGGCGGGAAGCCAACTGTTATGTGGCCTAAACACTCACTTCGCTCTGCAAATATTAAAATATTTCAGCAACTGGTTTTAGTAAGTAGCACTTTTGAATATTATTCATTTTACTATTGAATTCTGTATCGAAATATTTTGAAGGTAAAGGTGAAAAACCTTTCTATGATTTTTTGGGAATTATTTAGGTAACATTCTTGATATTTTCTAACATTCTGATAGAATTCTAAACTAAAACATCCAAATGACGTTGTCTGGGAAAAATTGATATTTTTGCGGCTCATAAACACATCACTTTTCTTCATGTGGCTTCACGTTTTCTGTGTGACTTCACTTTTCTTTTATGAGCTTCTTTCATGAAATTGGCAACTAATTTCCAACTAATATGAGTTGGCATGACGTTTGTAGATGAGTATTTGAACAAATTGCAAATTCAAAATATCTTGATTTGTGATCTAATCTAAGTTTCACATGACTGCCCGCCATTCCTCAAGTACCTTCGTGTTGTGTTCTCCGCTACGAAATGCTTGAATTTTCCCGCCAAAATACAATAACAAAGTGGTCCCGCCATTTTATTGGCTGGCCGCAGTTTGTCAAAGGCGAGAAAACAATAGGATGCTCGATCCAGTCTTTTTCGAAAGCTTCCCGCCATTTTGTTGAGGAAGGGAATGGAGTAGCCTCACCAGTTGCTTATTCGCGAGAAATCACGTTGACCTTGGATATGTTTAGTAATGCTGCCCGAATGTAAAAAGTGTCAAAGTGATAAATACTTGCATTCAATGCAATTGGACATCTTTGAAAGGAAGGCGTTGGCCTTTGAACAGGTTAAAATCATTCCCTGTCTATGACAAGTAAATTATAGTTGTTCAGTTAAAAGACATCATGTTTAAATCAAAAACTACTTCCACTGTCCATATTGCCTATATGAAATGTGGTCCATGCAAATTTTAAATGAAAGTTATCGGTGTTTGCGTCTTTCTAATTTAGTGGAGATACACTAAGGTTATGGAGGTATAGACAAGTTTGATTTTCAAATACTGTTATGTTTTGTACATTTTTTGCGGAGAATACTGATTTTGGAGAAAAGGATCAGGGCAAATGGGTGCTCTCCTTTTTTGAAAGCAACTAATAATTAAAACTGTGCTCACATCTGCAAAAATCCCTTGTTGTTTGTTGTTCTCATAGGTTTCTTTGTAGAATTCTTTCTTTACAATGCAGTTATGATAATTCAAACTTTTGATGCAAGATGACATAAGATTTCTTTCTTGAGTGAAAAAGCTCTCCTGTAGTTCCTCCTTCAAGAAGTAAACTGTTAGAGGTCTCTTGCATGATTGCTCATTGAAGATTAGTGGTCTTTTTCTTCCATTTTGTGGTCTAAACATCAACTCAATGTCCACTGATCTAGATTCAACTGTGAATTTTATTCAGCATACCCTTCTTTTTTAAGGTGGTGCTAGGTTTCATCTTTCATTTTGGAAACACTAAAAATTGATATTTTGGACAGTGCTTACATAGACTGTCAAAATGACACAGCATATCTTTGCCATGTTACAGACACCAAAAGATCATGCAGTGGCACTTTTTGAAGTAATTTATCTGTTGAATCCTGAATTTACTGAGTTTGGTAGTAGGGTCCTTGACGAATACTTACCTAAAATCAGTAGCAGGTCAGTTTAATGGAACAAGCTTTGAAATTTTTTGATCTATTAAGCATTGAAAGGTCACTTAATGTAGACATTATCCTGTACAAATTGGTTTTACGTCCCATTTTGCAGTTTAAATGTATTTTATTCAAAAACATGCAAATATCAATTAAGATGGACATCTGCATTAAAACTTTGTATGTGTGGAAACTGTGATAATCAGTAATATCTTAATTGGTCTTAAATTGATTAGTTGTAGCTTAATTGTTCAAATCAAATTTGAATCAAGTTAAATCAAGAGTTTAAATCAAATTTGACAAATCCCATTGAATTAGATATTTCATCAATGTTTTTCCTCTAGTATCTGACATCAAAAGTGTTTGAATCTTGGATAGTTTACAATTTTATTTAGATATACTTAGTTAAGTGGACATAAGCAAGGGGCCTTACAGGGTTCAAATGATTGTATGTGTAACTGGCACCTAATTTGAAGAATCATACATAAAAGAATATGATTGAAGAGTGAACAGTTACAGTAAGGCCAAAATGTACCAACCAACAAAACACATACTAGTTGGTGAATAACAAAAAATACAGTCACACAAAGTTGAAATGTTTGGTGCCTCTTTCACGTCATTAGATATTTGCAATGTGAGGGACAGGGTGTTGAAAAATTTCCATTATCTAACCAATGAAATAGTGAGACGAATCAATCTTATGCCCAGATTAGCAAGGCTAGCATATCTAGCAGAATTTTCAACATAACCAACTTCCCTTTCAGAAAAGACTAGAAATGACAACAAAGAAAAGAACGATTTAATGATTGAATAATGAGGCAGTTTGAAATGAAATACCAAGTAAATTTGGACTGTCAATCGATAAATATTTTGATTTTCCCTCCAGCTGGAAAGCGGGAGTAGACAAAATATAAATGAAAGAATAACAAGTATTACAATGCATGATTTGCTTGTAACCGAATAGTTGTTTGTAGGAAAGACCGAAATGGAAGACCAGTACACATAGACACAAATTGGCATCAAAGGTTGTTCATTAAATTGAACAGCGTATCAGCTGCTCTTTAAATGTATATGCTGTGTGAAAGATGACGCCATAATGAAACAATACGAGCCAAACCCTATTCAATATGAGACTACAAACATGAAATGTGATAAGTTAACAGACTCCTCCTCCTTTAAACCAAACATGAGTATAGGTTGTGAGTGAACAAAACAGTAAGCAATTATTGCAACTACTATAGTGAACCAAAGGTTTTAGGACTTAAAGTCTAAAAAATGACTAATCAAAAAAATTCGCTGAAGTGTCCATTTTCGATAACGTCCACAAAATTTTTACTGATGACTATCAGCTAATTGTTTATCTACAGTTATCCAGTTAATGGAATTTACCCCTCTTCTATCTATCTTTTGCTTGACTGATGCTATATCAATACGTAGACGTTTTTCAGCAACAAGCTTTGTTTATAATAGATTTTCATAAAGTAACTTGTGTAATGTTTTGTTCAGCGAAAGGACGCTAGGACCCAGGCCTTATATATTGTTATGTTGGTAGAGTTATATAACGTTACGTTCGAAGCACGCCGTTTTTTGGAGTTGTCTACAATCTGCCTATTAGGCCACCGCAAACATAAATATAACAAATTGGAAGGCATTTGAGACTTCTTTGATAATAGATGCAAGGTAGAGAGCAATGTCTAAACAATCCACATGTTGAGACCTATCTACTGAACGATTGATTTCTTCTCCTTGCAAAAAGGCAGCTTTTATGTCTATTGCTTTGGCTTTCTAAACGATTGTTGATGTTATGGCTAAAAATATGTGAAGTGATCTTTTGCTGGCAGTTGGTAAATCTGACCTAAACTCTGAATTCTGTTCCAATCCTCTTGCAACTAACCTAGCTTTAATAGATTTTTGCCCATCAATCACCTTTTCTGTGATTACCCAGGGTGCTCATTCTTGTCTGTCCTGCATCTTCAACTTCATCAAAGACTTTGAATTTACACAAATTTTGCATTTAATATGTTTAGCTTCCTCCACTTTATCTGACACAGAATTGTTATTTACAACTTCCAGTGACTCCCACTCTTCGACATCTTTATCAAAATAAACCCCTTTTGGCTGCTCTTCCCCAAAATCCTGTTTGTTCAAGTATGCCCAGTTCCTTTCAGATGCTTTTCCACTTCTGCTTATTACTGTGCTTTCATGCCATACATCAATGGGTGGATGAGGAAAACTAATTCGGCTACGATCGCAATATCGTATCTGAGTCCAACCAAATTGGATGAGCGTCCTCTTAGTTTGTTAAAAAGTTCAAGATAAGTAAATTTGGTATTGTTAAACGTTATTGAAGTAACATGTTGGCCTGAGATATCTTTCGGTATATACGCTCCTCCTAAGCGCGTCCGCATTCCCCGTGTCACCTTCCGAAAGTGGTTTGCGAAGCGTGCTATGTAGATTACGGGAGATTAAAGAGGTGCTGGGTCCGGGTTCTATTCATGTTTATAAAACCTGTAAATATTGTAGGTCTTGATGTTATGTTTTCCTTTGTAGATTGCATGTACATAGAAAGTCAGCGCCCCGACGTGCCATACTTCATTTGCTCGATCCGGGATATTAGAAAGGTGAGTTACCATAGCAATAACTTATGTAACTGCACAAAAACCTGATCCGCCTTAAGTTGTTGTTGCTGTTTAAAGATGAGGATTCTCTTTATGCTCATTCCGAAGTCTTGCGTTTCTTCTTGTAACGCTGACAAATATCGCATTGATCTGATACATCATCAACTAGATCCAAAGTGCTTGCTTCATTAATGCCTGCATCTTTCATTAAAGATTTCAGTCTTTGTGATATGCGGTGAGCAAACTGCTTATGAAGCTTTTCCACAAGAGCCAATTGCACTTTTCTTTCATAAGTGTGGTTTGATTGGACTTGAAGGCAGGATTCAACTGGTAACTCATGCTGATGTAGAGGAACACAGTAATGTCCTGAGCTTATGCACTGTAGATCAACTTCATGTCCAAAAATTGTTGCACTGTCATTTTCCAGATCTAGTTCTACTTTAGCATCTTTTATTGAATCCTCACTCAAGAGTAATGAAATGTCACTCTCAACAACATCTGTCACAATTTTAAATTGACAACTGCTAAAGAACATGGAATTGTCCTTTGGACTGTAAGTAACACCCACCTCCAAATATGAAAGTTCTATTGCTGTTCTGCTGGGCAACCTGTGACACTTTATCATCACTCAGTGAGTCCAAATAGCCATTCTTCACCCGCAACAGTAGAACTACATGCACTACCAAGAACTGCCGAATACATGCACTCTGCCACTAAAACTTGCATTTCTGTGACTTGATTTCAAGTAAACAAAACTGCCTCCTCAAAAGCTGCTTTTCTCGCTTTAGTTTCATATGAATTTGGACAGTCCTTCTTTAAGTGTCTTATTAACCGACAACTCCTACATCGTAGAGGATATCCATCTGGTCCAATGGGGTTAACCCGCTTGGTCCTTAATTCATTAAAGCCAGCAGCCGACCTCCCCTTTCCTTTACCTGGAATGCCAGTACTTCGACTATAGGCACTTTGCTGTATATTCTGAGGATGAAAGCTCCGCTTCCTTGCCCAATTAAAGCTACTTTGTGAGTAACCTTTTGTGAATAAGTCTTCCTGGTTTTGATCTGTTTCTTGAACTTTCAGTAACATATGCCGGCTCAACCTTAATAGCACTATGAGATATGGTCTCCTTGACCAGAGATTGTTTTCCAAAAAACCTTAAAGCACTGCCCATCTGTTTTAATAAATCGGCTGTCTGTTTATAATCCACTCCTGTAAGAACCAACTGACTGGCTTTCTGGTCTAATTCTGCTCCTCTAGAAGCCTGAATGCACGAACTGCTTCAGGAATCTCCATTTGAATTTGTTTGTTCTATTCTAAAGCTTTTCAAAATCCATTACATAAACATCCATCAACATGTCAGCCTTTCGGCCGAGTCGGTCAAAGTCAAAGAATGTTTCATATGCATCAGATAATTCATCCTTCTTAAATATTTGATCCATGTAAGTGATTAGTTTGGTATTGCCATCTGCGACTTTCAAATCATCAATCGTCATAACACTAAACACTTTATCTCTTATCCCACTTCCATCATTCTCAGGCAAAGATATTGCAACTGCCAAGCCTTGTTTATTCTCTGTAAGATCTGTTAGCTCCTTCCAGGCATTTATCTCTTCAATCCATCTACTGTAAGTTTATTATCAATATCGAACACCGGCGGTGTTTTAAAAGCTGCCGCCAGCTGCCGCTGAATCCTACTCTGATAATCCGCCGATCCGCCGATTTTCTGTACTGTGTAACAGTTCTCATTTAAAAACATACACTTTCTTCCATCTATAAACGCTTTGCTAACTTTCATTTTGCACAACTACCCTCTGCTACCACGAAAAGATGACACCATAATGAAACACATGTTTATGCATTAGGCACTCTTCCAAGCCAACCCCTATTCAATACGAGGCTACTAACATGAAATATGACAGTTTAACATTATGCCTAAGTTAAGTTTGGTTCTTTGTTAAGAAATGATCTTGCAAGTTTGTAACTTTGATTCAGGTATGAAGATCATTGTTTGATCATACGCAACTTTTCATTAAGTTTTTCATAAAGTGCTTATACTGGGTAGAATGTCGACTATACAAACTGCATCCACTATTGCCATATTGAAATATTTTGGGAATTTAATTAGGTGGAAAGATGGGAACTCGACAGGGGAGATTATGTTATTTAGCAAAGAGAGGAAACATCTCAGAGAATGTCCATAAAACTGATTGAAGTTAATACCTGAGAATTATCCTTCACCTCTGCTTGCCAAGGTAATCATAGCTATAAACGTTGTCCTACGCTGAGAAAGGAAAAAGTTAGGCTGTAACTACCAACACAAATGTAGGCAACAGTTCTCCCCAAAGAACGTGAGTGTTACCAACAAAATGTTACAAATAAAAAAATTGATTTGGGCGATCAAGGGCAAGGGACAAAAGAAAGACAAGTAGATAAACGAACTAGAACGAAATTTAAAAGCCTGCTTTCGAAAAACACTCGGGAGAGCCCCTAGTACTCACCTAATGGCAATTGCAAAACTGGAAGAAAGGCTTCGTTATTTACAAATAATTTGACAGGGCCAGTAATATCACACTATTCATTGATCCGAAGAATAAAGGGCGATGATTAGCACAGTTTCAGGATGTCTAAGTTCTTGTCCTGTTTGTAATTATGGTTCACTGTTCAGTGATAAATACCGACAATTGCCCGTCGTATCTGTACACAGTAAATAGGCAACTCGACAGGTCTAAAGATGTACATTAACAAGTATATCGGAATAAGTATACAGAAAATATTTCACCTTTATAACATCCACTTATTGAACTTAATCATCCTGTTTTTCCGTCTTTAGTTCAGTTGGCGGATGGTGAGGATGGACTCCAAGGGACGGAAATGGATAATTTTGGAAAAATTTTCATCCGGAAAAAAGCAGTGAGTGGTTTGGCTCACTAGCGCGCTTTGATTTTTTTTATTGTTGTTTTGCTTATTATAAGTATTAGTTTGAGTAGTTTGTTTCCTACCTGTTTCGCATGACGGTGTTCATCACCATTCATCGTCTTGAAGTGAGGCGTAGGGGCGATGAGAAACGTCGTTTCAGGTGCCTTAGGTTGTTGTGTTTTTGTAATCACAATCCCCAGTTCAATGTTTAGTACCGACTATGGCCCCTCGGTCAGTACAGAAGAACATTGAATAGGTATCGTAGGACGGTTATGCGATACCAAGTGGGAGAGTTTTTACCAATAAACCAATAATTTGGAGCAACTACATGTATCATAGTGTTAAGTAGTAGCTTGGGTAGTTTGTTTCCTACCTGTTTCGCATGACGGTGTTCCATCACCATTCATCGCCTTGAAGTGGGGCATAGGGGCGATGAGAAACGTCGTTTCAGGTGCCTTAGGTTGTTGTGTTTTTGTAATCACAATCCCCAGTTCATTGTTTAGTACCGACTATGGCCCCTCGGTCAGTACAAAAGAACATTGAATAGGTATCGTAGGGCGGTTATGCGATACCAAGTGGGAAGTTTTTACCAATAAACAATTTGGAGCAACTACATGTATCATAGTGATCAGTAGTAACTTGGGTAGTTTGTTTCCGACCTGTTTCGCATGACGGTGTTCCATCACCATTCATCGCCTTGAAGTGGGGCATAGGGGCGATGAGAAACGTCGTTTCAGGTGCCTTAGGTTGTTGTGTTTTTGTAATCACAATCCCCAGTTCATTGTTTAGTACCGACTTTGGCCCCTCGGTCAGTACAGAAGAACATTGAATAGGTATCGTAGGGCGGTTATGCGATACCAAGTGGGAGAGTTTTTACCAATAAACCAATAATTTGGAGCAACTACATGTATCATAGTGATCAGTAGTAACTTGGGTAGTTTGTTTCCTACCTGTTTCGCATGACGGTGTTCCATCACCATTCATCGCCTTGAAGTGGGGCATAGGGGCGATGAGAAACGTCGTTTCAGGTGCCTTAGGTTGTTGTGTTTTTGTAATCACAATCCCCAGTTCATTGTTTAGTACCGACTTGGCCCCTCGGTCAGTACAGAAGAACATTGAATAGGTATCGTAGGGCGGTTATGCGATACCAAGTGGGAGAGTTTTTACCAATAAACCAATAATTTGGAGCAACTACATGTATCATAGTGTAGTAGCTTGGGTAGTTTGTTTCCTACCTGTTTCGCATGACGGTGTTCCATCACCATTCATCGCCTTGAAGTGGGGCATAGGGGCGATGAGAAACGTCGTTTCAGGTGCCTTAGGTTGTTGTGTTTTTGTAATCACAATCCCCAGTTCATTGTTTAGTACCGACTATGGCCCCTCGGTCAGTACAGAAGAACATTGAATAGGTATCGTAGGGCGGTTATGCGATACCAAGTGGGAGAGTTTTTACCAATAAACCAATAATTTGGAGCAACTACATGTATCATAGTGTCAGTAGTAACTTGGGTAGTTTGTTTCCTACCTGTTTCGCATGACGGTGTTCCATCACCATTCATCGCCTTGAAGTGGGGCATAGGGGCGATGAGAAACGTCGTTTCAGGTGCCTTAGGTTGTTGTGTTTTTGTAATCACAATCCCCAGTTCATTGTTTAGTACCGACTATGGCCCCTCGGTCAGTACAGAAGAAATTGAATAGGTATCGTAGGGCGGTTATGCGATACCAAGTGGGAGAGTTTTTACCAATAAACCAATAATTTGGAGCAACAACCATGTATCATAGTGTAGTAGCTTGGGTAGTTTGTTTCCTACCTGTTTCGCATGACGGTGTTCCATCACCATTCATCGCCTTGAAGTGGGGCATAGGGGCGATGAGAAACGTCGTTTCAGGTGCTTTAGGTTGTTGTGTTATTTGTAATCACAGTTCCCGTTCAACGGTTTAGTATGACCATAGCCCATTGGCTCTGTACGCAGCAGCTTTGAATAGGCGTATCTCGAACGTGGTCTAGGATATTCACGGGGACTAACTTCGCAATTTAACCAATAATTTGGAACGACTACAAATAAAATAAAAAATATATATTTATTCATAATTAGAGTAATGATTAAGTAATTGTAAATGGTAATTTAAGTAGTTTGTTTCCTACCTGTTTCGCATGACGTGTTCCATCACCATTCATCACCTTGAATTAGGCATAGGGGTGATGAGAAACGTCGTTTTCAGGTGCCTTAGGTTATTGTGTTATTTGTGATCACAGTCTCCCGTTCAACGCTCTAGTATGACCTCAGCCCATTGGCTCTGTACGCAGTAGCTTTGAATAGGCGTATCTCGAACGAGAGATCCATGGGGAAATGCGATTTTTACGAATTAACCAATGATTAGAAATGACTACACCTAGTGTTACTGATATGTTTGATTTTCGTTATGCTCCCTCTGTCTTCCGAGGCTAAGGGGTTACGTTTCTTCAATTTAAGCATAGTTGGGGATTCAGGACGACGGTTGGAAAGTTATGCTGAGGCTTTTCAGGACGATTTACAACTTCTTCTAACCTGAGAGAGGTGGTAAGTAGCGAAGAAATTTTTTTTCGTTGTATTCTTTCTAGGCCCCTATCATTGATAAAGTTGCAAGTAGCTAATGCTTTCAGTTGTCCTCACTCTTCACATGCGTCTTAATTTTTCACTTGTGTTAGGGTATTTGGATGTTGATAAACGCTTTTTCAGGTACCTTAGGCTGTTTTTACCCTTAATCACCTTCCTCTTTCAATGTTCAATGCTTAGTTTCACGAATCATGTCATTTCGCAGACAATGGGTTGAGTGGGAAGAGGTTGCAGTTCAGACAATGTTTTGGAACAATCAAAAGAATCAAAAGTACTCTTTCTTATTGCTTGGAGCCAAGGGAGTCGATGCAAAGACGTTTGAGAGCTATTTGTTTCCTAAACCAGGTACTGATAAGATTTTGGCACTTTTTTACTATAATTCTTGTATATTTAGCCGTGTCTTTGTTTAATTTCTTTGACTTGAGATCTCCTTCCTTGGATTTATAAAGAAAGACATTGGATATTGAAAGGAAAAGCATTATTTTTGAAACGGAAAATGTAAAGACATAGATCCATGCTTTTTTGTTATGATGGCGAAAGTTTCAACCTGAAGCTGTGAAAGCCAGTGACATTACAAGGAAGCAATGATTAGTACACATTGGTTGTGAACACAGAAAGGCAAAACGAAACCTTCTACACCGTGACCCTGTAAAAAGTCTCGCAAAATCAACTTATTCTTAGAAAGATCTTCTACTTTTTATTAAAGCTCTAATCATTTTGCACCTCTTTTCTCTTTAGATGTGGTTGGGTCATTTGAAAAGACGGTATCATGGCCAGCATATTTAAATAAATAACTAGCAACAAGAACGGAAATAGAAAGACTGCATTTGTGGCTAAGGTTTGGGAGACCCCATTGGAGAAGAAGACAAAGAGGCTTTTTATCTGTACCAGGTAAGTCCTGTCTTCTCACTTCTTTATGTTGCAGTTTTGACACGGCAAAAAAGACATTCTACAATCCTAGATGAGATGTTGCGTACGAGGAGCAGTATAAAATGTGAACGGCAACAGGGACGCATGCAATGTGCAAAGTTTGCAGATATTGAGCTTGCAAAAAGGAAATCGAGCTTTTAGAAGTTGTAACTTACAGGATTAGCCAAAAAGAATTTAATTGCACAGGGTTGTATGTTAAAGCAATTTATGAAACTAGAATTTTGATGTAGTCAGCAACTAGTGGTTTTTCCAATGCTTCATAACTTCACGATCAATCTCTGATTTGATACATTTTCAAGATATGAATGTCACCAATTTGTAGATCATATATATTTTGAATTCTTAAGTCCCCACACAACACTTTCAAGTTTCAAAATCTGGTATTTGTAGTTTATTTGGTATCATTTTCGCAGGAAAATGTGTAGAACCACGAAGAGCTTCATACTATCTTTCGATGGCTTAGTCTATCTGTAATCTTTTCTTTCCATCAGGATAAAACTCAATTAGTGTTTTTTCTAACCAATTTGTTTTAACTCTAGAAAATGTTCCTCACATGGTTGTGAACGGAAAACAGCCTGTGAAAATTAGCCAACGAAAGACAAGAGACAGAAATGAGAAATTCTGTTCATTAAACGAAGCAAAACACGATCCATGTACATGAATCAAATTACAACCCTCTACCAATGTGCATACCTCATCCTGGTTTCAACCAAAAAGTAAGAAGTGTTGCTTTGTACTCATTCTATCCCCTTGGTGTCATAGTGCTTACGGCGAAAATTGTGACTAGAATGCATTTTATGAATGTACCATTCCGTCATCTTGAGAAAAAGGTAGCGAAATATGCTTTTAGTTAAGCCAAATACCTGCGAGGAGAATTAGATGGCCTATGCGATGGGAACCTGATGATCGATGAGTCATTCCAATTAACGTTAAGTGTGGCAGTCACCTTGAAATCATAGTGAGTACTATCTTTTAAACAGTAAGAGTTATACTGAAATTTATTGTACCATCAACCTAGGCTTCATTGCTGATGTAAGAATGCTACCTGTACTTGCTCTTCTATTGAAATATGCCTATAGCTTTGTGAATTATTTTCATAAAATGCGATAACTATACTTCCTTTCAACTGGCCTTTTATCAACTCTTTTCAATGCTTATCAACTCTTTCAACTGGCCTTTTATCAACTCTTTTCTGGCCTTTTGCTCTGAGTGGTCGTTATCACAGCCAGCCAATTCTAACAAGCAACATCTCTATCTTTAATTAATGATTTAACAGAACTTAGAAATTTAGTTTCGGTGAAAACGTAATTGGAATAGAAAACGAGGTATTTCTCTGAACTTTCTATTCTTGAGCTTAATTTGAATTCCGTGCCCAAACGATTATCCACTAAAGTCTCTCGCTTTTCCCATTTGATAAGGGCTACCATGGACTATGGGGCTACAAGGGACTTCAGCTAAGTGTGGGCTAAAGTATCTTATTCCTTTGTGAACAACAATACAAAGAAGACTTGGCCATCTTTTCGTGAAGTTTATTTTGCCAATCGCAGAATGATCTGTAAATTCCTGCTTTCCTTACCCTTTTGGAAGAAAATACATTACTTTTAACTTCGCTGTCACATCATTTTTAGCTTCTTAAATGAAAAATATGCGTCACCAAAGGAGCCGTAAATCTGTCTTTTTTGGTCCAGACAAGAATCAATGTATAGATGCTCCGTTAATTGTTATTCTAAAGTTTGACATGTCCCTCTCGCAAATCACAAAGATCCGCCCCTGTTTTCCCTACCATCAATGAGGGTTCACTTTTCTTTTTCACCAACTTTTCCTTTTTCACCAACCAGCAACTTTGTCAAAGCATTCAAAGCTTCTCTTTCCTGAGTGTGCGGAAATTTGATTGAATAAACAGCAATTATTGAATAAAGGTATTTGACAAACACTCTATGATATCCATTTCAGTAGAAGGGCAAAAAACAATCAAGTGTAAAAAAACTTTTGACGTTTTGTTCTCGATATAGATTTTTGGTCTTTTCAGTCCATATTATTGCATAAGATTTCTGGAAGATTATGGTTTGCAGAATGCAACATACAATATAATTTGCTACATAGTACACGAGAAATACCATAAAGATGTGAATAAATAAAAGATGTGAATAAATGAAAAGTTGTTTGGAGTTTGACAGACAGCATTCTAGTCCTAGTAAAGCGAGTATTGCATTAAAATGCCATCGTCACGCAAGCTATACTTTCCTTAAGATGGTGGTAAAACCGCCAAAGAAACGTTTGATTTCTGGCGTTGCTTCTTGACAAACATGGCATTCATGAAGGTCTCTTGACAGTGATGTGGCTGGACCATTTTGGTTGGGTGGCGTTTAGAAAAAAAGTGGCCAACTTTACTTTTCTGTCCAACTTTTTCTCCACAGAAGGTTTCAAGATTTCGAGCCCTGAAGACTAAACCCTACTACTCCAAAATTTTTGGATGCTCGGGTGCAGGTAGGAGATATGCTGGAAAATGAAGGGGAAGATTGGAACATTGTAATTGACGACAGGTCACGTAGTGTAGTGGAATTGGGTGTGAAAACGCTCTAATCAATCAAATGTAAAAAAACTTGAGCTCAAGACGTTTTGTTCTCGATATAGATTTTTGGTCTTTTCAGTCCATATTATTGCATAAGATTTCTGGAAGATTATGGTTTGCAGAATGCAACATACAATATAATTTGCTACATAGTACACGAGAAATACCAAAAGATGTGAATAAATGAAAAGATGTGAATAAATGAAAAGTTGTTTGTAGTTTGACAGACAGCATTCTAGTCCTAGTAAAGCGAGTATTGCATTAAAATGCCATCGTCACGCAAGCTATACTTTCCTTAAGATGGTGGTAAAACCGCCAAAGAAACGTTTGATTTCTGGCGTTGCTTCTTGACAAACATGGCATTCATGAAGGTCTCTTGACAGTGATGTGGCTGGACCATTTTGGTTGGGTGGCGTTTAGAAAAAAAGTGGCCAACTTTACTTTTCTGTCCAACTTTTTCTCCACAGAAGGTTTCAAGATTTCGAGTCCTGAAGACTAAACCCTACTACTCCAAAATTTTTGGATGCTCGGGTGCAGGTAGGAGATATGCTGGAAAATGAAGGGGAAGATTGGAACATTGTAATTGACGACAGGTCACGTAGTGTAGTGGAATTGGGTGTGAAAACGCTCTAATCCTGACAAAAACGATATAAATCTGTAATTTGGCACAGATGTTCTATTCTATGTTAGATATGACAAAAAAGCCCCATTAATTGGGAATTGGAAACCCCATATATGGGCGAGCCCCATAGTGGCCAACCGACAACAGGGAATCAAATCTTTTTTCGCCAAAACTACATAACATGTACATCTTCTGAAAGGAAAATGCATTATGTACAACTTTTTTAAACATGTTTACCGTTAGTATGTGAGTTCAATTAAAAGGTGAAATGAAGAAAAGGCCAAGCGAATATTGAAAAGGCGCGCAGATAATTATGCAATAAATGGAATGTGTGCCTTATGAACGAGGTTCGAGAAAGTGTCAGCGGTGAAGGTAAGGATGAAAGGACTGAAAACACAGACCCGAGTCAGTGAAGAAAGAGATTTTGCTGACTTGCAAAGGTACGTTTTATCAATTAGTGCTGGTGATACTATGTGATTAAATGTAATAAAAGTTTGGAGCATTTTAAGTCGAAATGTATTTATGATAGACGTCCATAATAGACGCAGTGTTAACTTCTTCTTTAGCTACTTGAATAATCCCCTATTGGTACAGTCTTGGTTCATTGTGACTGCAGAAGAATGTTGGTTGACACAAGAAAGGCGTCTACAGCAGATCCTCCAAGAAAGAAGCTACAATCTCTGCCAAAAGTAATTGGAACACCTTGAACATTAAGTGATTTTTCAACCCCCGTTCTATTCCTGTGTTCCTTTTATGTTGCAACCCCTTCCCCCTAAAACATTGTTGGATCGTTAGGTGAAAGCCATAGCTATATGTGAATTCATCACTTGTGTTTGTAAGTTATTTTCTTTGCGCTATACAACATTGTTTGAGGGGCGAGGTGATTCAGCACGCTGCGCGATGCGTAAATTAGAGCAAGTGTTCCACGACTTTTTGCAGAGATTGGAGTATGTTTTCTCTGCTCCACAGTAGCTAAGCGCAAGTGTTCAATTCAGAACTTTGCCTTTATTGCCAATACTCATTTCTCAATGGGTGAGCAGAGTTGATGAAAGGGGTACATGCGCCCCTGCTCACATGCAATAATCTCATTTTTATATTATTTTTGTCGGGGTAAAGCCGTAATTCTACTACACTAACGAGCTCCAGGAGTACAACATATTTTGCTAATTCTTTAAATTTTGAAGCAGACATTCGAAACATTTGAAAAATAATTTTGAATCGGACACTTGTGTTTATCGAATAAGCAAGAGGTAGTCTCACCTTTACCGGTTCCCTTAAGTCAAAGTCGTGTCTTTTCTAGGTAGTTTCAAGCACAGATAACATTCTACTTCTTCAATTTCTAACAGTTTCTGTCGCATGAAAGGAATAGCATAACCTTTCTTCGTCGATTTACAGCTGCAATGTGATTCTGGCTGTCATTCCGTCTCCATTGCTCGTGCGCACGGGGTTTCTTTTCTTTCAAATCTTCTTTTGGTTTGCTCAACTGGTGGTCGACCTTTAGTCAGCAAATGTCTTACTATAAATTCGAAATGATGGAGTTTTACCGGTGTAATTTGCCTCTTTCTAATGGCATTTGGTAACTAGCACAGGCAACAACATCAAATTTTACGCTCCGTGCGCTACGATTCTTGTCCTGCGCGCAATAGACCCTACTTAGTATTCAAGTGATGATCAAAAGTCCCACCTTATGTTTTAACTAAACTACGAGACAGGTCATGAGCCTTTGGCAAATCGGGCTAAATTGGAGAGTAGAGTGTCGTCGTAACGCTGGCTGAAGAAGGACAAGATAATATTCGACAAAATACTTAACCAGCAATATATTGTGTTAACTAGCAATACCAGAAAATTACCGTCGTGGAATATATCAGTTTTGAGATCTATCTAATAAGCACTGAGAAATTTTTCATACACAGGGCCTCTGACTCAAGTTTTGAAGTAGAGGTGGCCAAATTTGTCTTTAGCCACACCCTTTCTGTACCACGCCCCAGAGACCTTGCTTGCCGAGACAAGCTGCTGGGTCTTCAGTTTAATTTATGCTCTTTTTCAAAAGTTTGGTTTGCTTTTCTTAATAATTATTGACTCATCGTGTGAGAACTTTAGCTTTTTGGAAAGAAGCAAAATAATACGGGAAGCAAAAAGGTTAATCAAATAAACAAGCAAATGTTAACCATATATTTTATGACAATCTGATTTCTTGAAAGTACCAAATGAATGGTACCACTCTTAATGCAATGAACAATTTGATTCCCTGCGTTACAAAATTCAGCTCATCCTGATTGTAACGAAATCCGTGTAGGTTAAGTGAATGTAACTATGAAGGTAAGTCAGTCGTGATTCAGGATAAGAGGAATACAGGCGTACAAACCAGGGTCTCTTATTAGCGTATGTGATATACTTGCATTACATATACATTCTGCAGAAATACACGGATTTAAACTGAAGTCAACATTTGCAAAACGTGGGAGGAAGCAATTAATGGATTCATGTTTCCTTGGGTGCCAGGAATGTGTCAAAATTAAAGTCCAATCTCTAGATGGTTTTGATAATATTTTGGAAACTAGATGTGGCGTGTACTCGCTTCGTCCTCTAGTTTGTGGTTAACTTCAGAAAAAGATGCAAAATGCCCTTCAATGGGCACTCAAGCAGTGGTAACAGCAATCAGCAAAAGAATGGCGAGGTTCCATTCCCTATTACTTAAATGAAACCTTAAATTTTTTTGCAATTTGCTCAATCTGGTCATTTCTGATCAATCAAAACCACTTTTAATGTTAATCCATCAAAACCACTTTTAATGTTAATCCATCCAACCCACTTTTAAAGTTTATCCATCCAACCCACTTTTAAAGTTGATCCATTCAACCCACTTTTAACACGGTCACTTTTCCATTCAAAGTCGAAGAAGGCCCCGGTGGGGTCGAGGCAGTGACCAGGCACAAACAGGGATTCCCGGCATCAATGGCATTAGCTGGCATCCGGTCTCTCGTGCTCCAGTAATTTTTTGTCGGAGTTATTTTTTTATCTTGTGTTATCTCAAATAAAAATAGCTTGATAATACATGCTACTCTATTTATTCAATAAAGCAATTTTATTTCCACCTGAGCACCTTTGAAGGAAATTAGATCTTTGGTCCACTCGTTGTGGTAATTGGAATAATTGTAACGACAATATAAAAAATAGGTTTGAGCCCTGAAGCCGGAAAGAGCTGGTAAAGTCTGGCTTTCAGTATGCCATTCTTAGTTAGTATGATCCATCACAGACTAGGTACCTTCGCGTTAAGCTAACAAGTGTCAGCCTATCATGGGAAGAGGTTTAGCAGGATTTCTGCAAAAAGCTTTTACTTTCGACAAGAACCAATGATGTATTCGTGTTAAAGCTCGGATCTCTGCTGAAACTGGTTGCTTCTAGCAGGAGCCAAGAATCGCAGTGTGTTGTATGAGTCCAAGTATCTGTACTTATGGGAACGCTGTCCTAACTGCATACATCCTGAAACGAAGTTTTCTTCAGCAAAAGGACAGCAGCAAAACGAAGTTTTTCCAACCGCTGGACAGTTGCCTTGCGAATTTCCTAGAAGGGACTTCAAACGATGACTTTATATCGTATTTCATTGAACGAGCAGTGAGCTTTTTATTCAGAATATACAGCAATTACGAACTTTGTTTATTATAATGTATTGTAATTTATTATCGTGCTTTTCGTGATCAGATGTAAAGTATCAATGACCCAAAGCTAAGCATTTTTGCAACATATTAACGTTTTTGGCTTAAATAGTTTTATTTGGGTTACTGCAATTTGTAGGACTTGATTTTTTATCTAGACAAAGTACATCGAGTTTGAAAATTCAGTTTTGCTCTGATGAAAATTTTCTTCGAATAATTCAAATTTGGACAAAGTCGAAGAGAAAAGGAGATTTATGAATGATTATCCTGAATGCTTTTCTTCTCCGATGCAAATGTCGGCAATCATGATCAGAAGGAGGCACATTTGCCTGCCCTTCTTTTCATTTGCCTTGCCATCCGTTTGCAATATATTTCTTCGTCTTCTTTTTCTTCATTCCGCCAGCTCCTGCGAAGCATGCCAACCGCCGGAGGAGCCTTGAACTTCGTTCTCCATTCACAACTTCATAGGAACATCTTCTATTTCACTTGCATCCATTTTACAGACTATGCTAAAAATTGCAAAGTTTTCAAAGAACTCCTTGCCTCCTTTTTCACATCGTAAAATTTTCACCTCTACTTCTTTTGCTCCTCCGAAGTAGCATAACTGCCAATAAATTTTGCAATGCAAGTTAATCAAATTTGCCGAGTTTCCTACACATTTTACAAAGCCAAAATGTTCCGTGAATTGTTCCAAAGAAATCTGGTACAATATACTGTATATGAGAAGCTAGGCTTTTTTACAAAAGCATTATTGCTATTTCAAATATATTTCAACCGCATACTTGCTACTTAATTTCTTCTGCAACAATGCACTGCAAAAATTATGCACATTCATTCCCAACAACTATTATGATAAAATAATTATTGTATTAAAGAAATAGACACTTGATGCATTAATTTTTATAAAGTCGATTCTAATATTTCAAAACTTTGCAGGTTGCACATACATATCTGGCAAAGAATCGACCACAAAATTTTTTGCTACCTGAAACTAATGACATTTACTCATATGGATCTTGATCTCCTCCTTTTAGATCGTTTCGAGTTGGGCATAAAGGTTTGCGTAAAAGGAATTTACCACTACAGCCTCACAAATAAAGTGAGGTATTGTTCTTGGACTGCACTTACAATTTAAAGACATGGCATTTTGACTAAAAGAATACATTTTTTACTTCAGAATGAAAAAGTTGTGACATTTCTTTGGCTGCAATTATTTTGAATGAAACCTTCCTCATTACCAAAACAAAACAGTTTATTTTAGATGTTAACTATTTATGATAAATATTTCTAATAAACCTTCCTTAAATATGGTATTTAGAGGCAAGAAATTTATCCAGTTCACAGCCTTGAAGCCGTCAGTTCCACTAGACTCTGATTTAGAAAAGTTTGGGCTTTCTTGAGTGTTTGTTCACAACTTTGTTGAGAGTAATTAAACTATGAGCTTCGAAGTAGATGTTTGTATCATCAACAGAAAGGGAGGACGAAATCTTGGAAGACGATATGGGAAGATCATCAATAAAATTAGAAACAAATAAGGCCCAAGGACAAACCCTTGGAGAATACCAAAAATAAAACTCAAATGACTAGAATTGAAACCATTTACAGATTTATACTGACTTCGGTTAGTAAGATAAGAGCTAAACCACCCAAGAGCTGTCCCTTGCATCATGTTCCAAATTGTCCAAAAGATTCTAATGACTAACTCTCTCGAAAGATTCTTAAAAGACTCTTAAAATTGGGTTGAGTTGATAAACATTTGAAGTGGGTTGGTTGGGTCAACTTTTAAAATGGGTTGATTAGATCAACTTTTAAAATGGATTGAATAGATCAACTTTAAAAGTGTGTTCGATGGATAAACTTACAAAGTGGGTGGATTGATGAATTTTTAAAGTGTGTTGGACGGATTGCGTTTCAATGTTGGTTGGATTGATCAATTTTAAAAGTGGGTTGGATTGATCAACTTCAATAAGGCGGTACCGCTGCATGAGATTTCGGGCTTTGGTGTGGTCGCTGTGGATCTCCTCCATGAAATTGTGGCGAAAAGGGTACATCATAGAATTTCAAGTTTAGTAAAAGCTTCTAATTTTGATGGATATTTCACGTAATCTCTTCCCAGTTTCTCCTTTATTTTTGAAGTTGTCTGAAAGAGTCAAAATGAATCGTCAAAATGAATCCAGATCTACCAAAGTTATTCGTTTGTCTTTGTTCTAAAAGGTGGACCTGAGTTGCGTTAAAGCAGACTCTTTGTTGAGTAGCCGAATGGGTTTTTGATCTTTTGAGTGCATTCCCTTGAACAGCAGGATGTTGTAAAAGCAGTGCTTCAACATTTTTCAATACTTTAGACCCACTCTCTACAGCCATGCTTTTTCGTGGTAATGCAAGAACTGTGATCAAGACCTTGATCGCCCGGTAAAGAAACCAAAGCTGGAAGAATATAGAGTATGATATTGATATGAAAGCTAAATCCATCGGCCAGAATGGGCATACTCATATCAGTTTTGACATCCATTGCTTCCTCACTAAATATTGATTCAGTCTCAATTTCTCTTCCTCTGACCATATTCCCTGCGTGCTAAAAGGTAAGGCATCTAAGAGCATACCTAGTGGTATATAGGCCACAAAAGTATGCAATTTAATAGGCACTATAGAAATTGACTTTATAAAGTTCACTTTATTGAGTTCTCTTTTTAAGTTAGCTAAGGTTATCCTGGAAAGAAGGAGGCAAACTCATTTGTACCATGGACCATGTATTTTTGTAACTATATACTGTACTTTACACCACTACACTTATATATCACTCAGCTCGGCAATGTTAACATCTGAAATGACAACGAATAATTTCAGACTTCAACTCGTTTGAGTTTTAGATTGTCTCACTTACCCTAAAAGCAACCATGTTAGTGGTTTCCAGAGGCAAATCATATAAAATTGTGTATCAAAAGCCACCTTACCGCTGCCAGTTCACTTTTATCTAATATCTCCCATGCTCTCTGTAACTTCTCATTCAATAAAGCACCAATTTCTTCAGATGCCAGTACAGTGTCGTTGGCTCGACAGACAGCTCTGTTGACAGCGACTTCAATAAAAAATTTTACAAGTTCTTCCTGCGGGCCAACGTCTGAGGCAGTTATTCAAATGCATTTTTAGCTTTTCAATATGCTTTTTGTCCCTGAGCAAACAATGTCTTTGATAGAAAGGCATAAAATCATTGAAAATATTATTCGTGATCAATAATTGAGGGGCATCATTATCCATGTAGATTTTGCAGACTTGATGATGATTCCGTGACACCGCACGAGCACTGTAACGCATCTTGTTCATGTTATGTGTACTTATTCCTGTAGCAACAGCAATTTTACAAATTTTGTTGTGGGAATCCCGTTTATATTCCCTACCGTATTATCTTCTTCAGAATTGTGGCATTGATGATATCTTTACAACGTACAGCAGCATGACAATCCGTTCCGACTGTCTTGTTTCTTTTCACCGAAGATGGTCCTAAGAAAATGCTCTTGATTTTATTAATAATAGCCCCATAACTAGTTATGAATGATATGCGCATTTGCGAACGTGTCCAACGTGAACGATCGGAGTATTTTCTCGATTCCTCTCATCCATCCGGACTTCCTTTTTGGCCGTTGTCCGTTGACTGCTTACTCAAATCACATCGATCATCCTCAATTTGGGTTTTCAAGGTTTGGTTCACTTATTTGCAAGTAAAGTCAATTTGATGAACGTTGACCAGAAGTTGCTCTTTACTTTTTAATTGCATTATGAGCAAGTGTACAATTATTTGCTTTTTTACTGACTGTGTAATGTATCTTTTACACCTTCCTGGGAGATACAGCTTCAATACTTCTACACTTACTGCAGTCATTCTTTTTACAGAAAGTTTCTGCTCGCGAAAGTGGAGTTCTTGAATTATCCTTTTTGCTTTTAATCTAAGCAACAGAGAGATTCGTTTTCTGCTGCACTCTTCACCAAACCTCCAACGGCAGATGTTACATTTATTGATACCAAGTTAGACACGTTACTCTTATTTGACTCTGAAATACTTTTCACTTCCTCCAAATATTTATTCAGATAAGTTAGGTCAATGTTATTCTCAAACAGATTTGTAAAAATGTTCCATGATTTCGCATTTTTTACCGTTTTCTAATGAATGGAGAACAAAATGTTCATTCCATTCTGCTTGACTATATTACATCTATTTCCTAACTTATTGAGTTAGATTTCTATTGTTTGTCTTTTTTTGCATCAATTCAGTAGATAACTCCCATTGAAATGTAAATTTGATGTCTAATCATCAGACATGGCCTCTTGAAAAATATCAAAAAAAAATATGCACATTTCAGGGGCGCAACTAGGTATTTTCAGGGTTTCGTGGTAGAAATGGGGCATAAAGACATTGGATTTCCATGGGAATAGGGCAAAATTCACGCCCCTGCATTTATGTTCAGGAAGTAAAATTCTCACAGTCAATTCAACATGATTGAGATGATTAATTTGAGCCAACGGGCAACTTTTTTCCTTTTCCCAACGTCCATCACCAAAAGTTAGCTTGACTCCCCCCTCCGAATTTCTTTCTGCAAATTGATAGTCAATGATAATCGACGAACTGTAGGTTTTAGTTCTGGAGATGCATCTTTAGCCACTCTAGAAGGCTATATCAGAAAGATAATTTTGGCGTTGGACCAACAATGGTGGATCCTCTGATGTCATTAAACTTGAATCTTAGCCCTCCCATGTTCAACCTCGTAGCTCCGTCTCCGAAACTTGATACCTCAAGTTATGTAAAGTACTGCTTTTATGCAATTGATTTGACACAATGTTCGTAGAACGTGAATACAGGACCTGTTTATGTGGAGTTAAAGTCAGAATTTATTATTCTAATCGTACAAAAATAATAAAACATTTTGGCACCCGCCTTAAAGTAAGGCGTTATTTAATAAATATATTGTGTCCGTAAAATACTATTCAAGGGATTTCAGTTATCGACCCCCTTCCCCTGCAGTTGAAACAGGCTCACTCTCCTGTCAAATGTCACGTATGCGTTGTTGATGAATAATCACATGACATTTAGCTATAAATATTGTAAGTATAGATTTAATCGGGAGTTTTTAGTTGATTTTATTCATAGAACGTGATTACGTAAGAGTTCGTTTTATTTGCCGCTCGCTCTACCTTTCATCGTTGTGAAACGCCTCTTACCCAGTTTCCTAGGCTAGAATCGCCACTGTTGCTTATTGCATGTTACATCGCGGTCCCTGTTGTCAAATTGTACTATGGCCGTTAATTCTGTTTCCAGATGATTCTAATGCAATTCTGGTGATTTTGATAAGCAATCCCATTTAATGCAAAAGTAACACGTGCACTCTTCGGTTCAGTTTCGCGCCTTTTTTATACCTCAGATTCAAAGAGAGGCCATTTCAGTGTGTCCGTTGGAGGATGTCTTCGTCCACGCCTGCATCTCTGCATCATTTGGATGATAATTCTCTAGGATGCAGAGCATAATGGAATTCGAAGAATAACATGGTTTCGAGTAAGTGTGTTTGCCACTTTTTACAGTTAATTTTGCTCTCAGTACCGTTATTAGCAGTGAAATCAGATTTGAATATAGGGTTAGTACAGCTGTTACGGCGGGAAGCCAACTTATGTGGCCTAAACACTCACTTCGCTCTGCAAATATTAAAATATTTCAGCAACTGGTTTTAGTAAGTAGCACTTTTGAATATTATTCATTTTACTATTGAATTCTGTATCGAAATATTTTGAAGGTAAAGGTGAAAAACCTTTCTAGGATTTTTTGGGAATTATTTAGGTAACATTCTTGATTTTTCTAACATTCTGATAGAATTCTAAACTAAAACGTCCAAATGACGTTGTCTGGGAAAAATTGATATTTTTGCGGCTCATAACACATCACTTTTCTTCATGTGGCTTCACGTTTTCTGTGTGACTTCACTTTTCTTTTATGAGCTTCTTTCATGAAATTGGCAACTAATTTCCAACTAATATGAGTTGGCATGACGTTTGTAGATGAGTATTTGAACAAATTGCAAATTCAAAATATCTTGATTTGTGATCTAATCTAAGTTTCACATGACTGCCCGCCATTCCTCAAGTACCTTCGTGTGTGTTCTCCGCTACGAAATGCTTGAATTTTCCCGCCAAAATACAATAACAAAGTGGTCCCGCCATTTTATTGGCTGGCCGCAGTTTGTCAAAGGCGAGAAAACAATAGGATGCTCGATCCAGTCTTTTTCGAAAGCTTCCCGCCATTTTGTTGAGGAAGGGAATGGAGTAGCCTCACCAGTTGCTTATTCGCGAGAAATCACGTTGACCTATGTTTAGTAATGCTGCCCGAATGTAAAAAGTGTCAAAAAGATAAATACTTGCATTCAATGCAATTGGACATCTTTGAAAGGAAGGCGTTGGCCTTTGAACAGGTTAAAATCATTCCCTGTCTATGACAAGTAAATTATAGTTGTTCAGTTAAAAGACATCATGTTTAAATCAAAAACTACTTCCACTGTCCATATTGCCTATATGAAATGTGGTCCATGCAAATTTTAAATGAAAGTTATCGGTGTTTGCGTCTTTCTAATTTAGTGGAGATACACTAAGGTTATGGAGGTATAGACAAGTTTGATTTTCAAATACTGTTATGTTTTTGTACATTTTTTGCGGAGAATACTGATTTTGGAGAAAAGGATCAGGGCAAAGGGGTGCTCTCCTTTTTTGAAAGCAACTAATAATTAAAACTGTGCTCACATCTGCAAAAAATCCCTTGTTGTTTGTTGTTCTCATAGGTTTCTTTGTAGAATTCTTTCTTTACAATGCAGTTATGATAATTCAAACTTTTGATGCAAGATGACATAAGATTTCTTTCTTGAGTGAAAAAGCTCTCCTGTAGTTCCTCCTTCAAGAAGTAAACTGTTAGAGGTCTCTTGCATGATTGCTCATTGAAGATTAGTGGTCTTTTTCTTCCATTTTGTGGTCTAAACATCAACTCAATGTCCACTGATCTAGATTCAACTGTGAATTTTATTCAGCATACCCTTCTTTTTTAAGGTGGTGCTAGGTTTCATCTTTCATTTTGGAAACACTAAAAATTGTTTGTCAAAATTAATAGACTGTCAAAATGACACAGCATATCTTTGCCATGTTACAGACACCAAAAGATCATGCAGTGGCACTTTTTGAAGTAATTTATCTGTTGAATCCTGAATTTACTGAGCTTGGTAGTAGGGTCCTTGACGAATACTTACCTAAAATCAGTAGCAGGTCAGTTTAATGGAACAAGCTTTAAATTTTTTGATCTATTAAGCATTGAAAGGTCACTTAATGTAGACATTATCCTGTACAAATTGGTTTTACGTCCCATTTTGCAGTTTAAATGTATTTTATTCAAAAACATGCAAATATCAATTAAGATGGACATCTGCATTAAAACTTTGTGTGTGGAAACTGTGATAATCAGTAATAGCTTAATTGGTCTTAAATTGATTAGTTGTAGCTTAATTGTTCAAATCAAATTTGAATCAAGTTAAATCAAGAGTTTAAATCAAATTTGACAAATACCATTGAATTAGATATTTCATCAATGTTTTTCCTCTAGTATCTGACATCAAAAGTGTTTGAATCTTGGATAGTTTACAATTTTATTTAGATATACTTAGTTAAGTGGACATAAGCAAGGGGCCTTACAGGGTTCAAATGATTGTATGTGTAACTGGCACCTAATTTGAAGAATCATACATAAAAGAATATGATTGAAGAGTGAAGTTTCTGTTACAGGGGCATCCAGTTACAGTAAGGCCAAAATGTACCAACCAACAAAACACATACTAGTTGGTGAATAACAAAAAATACAGTCACACAAAGTTGAAATGTTTGGTGCCCTTTCACGTCATTAGATATTTGCAATGTGAGGGACAGGGTGTTGAAAAATTTACATTATTTAGCCAATGAAATAGTGAGACGAATCAATCTTATGCCCAGGTTAGCAAGGCTAGCATATCTAGCAGAATTTTCAACATAACCAACTTCCCTTTCAGAAAAGACTAGAAATGACAACAAAGAAAAGAATCATTTAATGATTGAATAATGAGGCAGTTTGTAATGAAATACCAAGAAAATTTGGACTGTCAATCGATAAATATTTTGATTTTCCCTCCAGCTGGAAAGCGGGAGTAGACAAAATATATATGAAAGAATAACAAGTATTACAATGCATGATTTGCTTGTAACCGAATAGTTGTTTGTAGGAAAGACCGAAATGGAAGACCAGTACACATAGACACAAATTGGCATCAAAGGTTGTTCATTAAATTGAACAGCGTATCAGCTGCTCTTTAAATGTATATGCTGTGTGAAAGATGACGCCATAATGAAACAATACGAGCCAAACCCTATTCAATATGAGACTACAAACATGAAATGTGATAAGTTAACAGACTCCTCCTCCTTTAAACCAAACATGAGTATAGGTTGTGAGTGAACAAAACAGTAAGCAATTATTGCAACTACTATAGTGAACCAAAGGTTTTAGGACTTAAAGTCTAAAAAATGACTAATCAAAAAAATTCGCTGAAGTGTCCATTTTCGATAACGTCCACAAAATTTTTACTGATGACCCGCGCTTTGTAAGACTATCAGCTAATTGTTTATCTACAGTTATCCAGTTAATGGAATTTACCTCTCTTCTATCTATCTTTTGCTTGACTGATGCTATATCAATACGTAGACGTTTTTCAGCAACAAGCTTTGTTTATAATAGATTTTCATAAAGTAACTTGTGTAATGTTTTGTTCAGCGAAAGGACGCTAGGACCCAGGCCTTATATATTGTTATGTTGGTAGAGTTATATAACGTTACGTTCGAAGCACGCCGTTTTTTGGAGTTGTCTACAATCTGCCTATTAGGCCACCGCAAACATAAATATAACAAATTGGAAGGCATTTGAGACTTCTTTGATAATAGATGCAAGGTAGAGAGCAATGTCTAAACAATCCACATGTTGAGACCTATCTACTGAACGATTGATTTCTTCTCCTTGCAAAAAGGCAGCTTTTATGTCTATTGCTTTGGCTTTCAACGATTGTTGATGTTATGGCTAAGAATATGTGAAGTGATCTTTTGCTGGCAGTTGGTAAATCTGACCTAAACTCTGAATTCTGTTCCAATCCTCTTGCAACTAACCTAGCTTTAACAAATTTTTACCCATCAATCACCTTTTCTGTTACCCATCAATTACCCATCATTACCCAGGGTGTGCTCATTCTTGTCTGTCCTGCATCTTCAACTTCATCAAAGACTTTGAATTTACACAAATTTTGCAATTAATATGTTTAGCTTCCTCCACTTTATCTGACACAGAATTGTTATTTACAACTTCCAGTGACTCCCATTCTTCAACATATTTATCAAAATAAACCCCTTTTGGCTGCTCTTCCCCAAAATCCAGTTTGTTCAAGTATGCCCAGTTCCTTTCAGATGCTTTTCCACTTCTGCTTATTACTGTGCTTTCATGCCATACATCAATGGATGGATGAGGAAAACTAATTCGGCTAGGATCGCAATATCGTATCTGAGTCCAACGAAATTGGATGAGCGTCCTCTTAGTTGGTTAAAAAGTTCAAGATAAGTAAATTTGGTATTGTTAAACGTTATTGAAGTAACATGTTGGCCTGAGATATCTTTCAGTATATACGCTCCTCCTGAGCGCGTCCGCATTCCCCGTGTCACCTTCCGAAAGTGGTTTGCGAAGCGTGCTATGTAGATTACGGGAGATTAAAGAGGTGCTGGGTCCGGGTTCTATTCATGTTTATAAAACCTGTAAATATTGTAGGTCTTGATGTTATGTTTTCCTTTGTAGATTGCATGTACATAGAAAGTCAGCGCCCGACGTGCCATACTTCATTTGCTCGATCCGGGATATTAGAAAGGTGAGTTACCATAGCAATAACTTATGTAACTGCACAAAAACCTAATCTGTCTAAAGTTGTTGTTACTGTTTGAAGATGAGGATTCTCTTTATGCACATTCCGAAGTCTTGCGTTTCTTCTTGTAACGCTGACAAATTTCGCATTGATCTGATACATCATCAACTAGATCCAAAGTGCCTGCTTCATTAATGCCTGCATCTTTCATTAAAGATTTCAGTCTTTGTGATATGCGGTGAGCAAACTGCTTATGAAGCTTTTCCACAAGAGCCAATTGCACTTTTCTTTCATAAGTGTGGTTTGATTGGACTTGAAGGCAGGATTCAACTGGTAACTCATGCTGATGTAGAGGAACACAGTAATGTCTGAGCTTATGCACTGTAGATCAACTTCATGTCCAAAAATTGTTGCACTGTCATTTTCCAGATCTAGTTCTACTTTAGCAGCTTTTATTGAATCCTCACTCAAGAGTAATGAAATGTCACTCTCAACAACATCTGTCACAATTTTAAAATTGACAACTGCTAAAGAACATGGAATTGTCCTTTGGACTGTAACTAACACCCACCTCCAAATCTGAAAGTTCTATTGCTGTTCTGCTGGGCAACCTGTGACACTTTATCATCACTCAGTGAGTCCAAATAGCCATTCTTCACCCGCAACAGTAGAACTACATGCACTATCAAGAACTGCCGAATACATGCACTCTGCCACTAAAACTTGCACTTCTTGATTTCCAGTAAACAAAACTGCCTCCTCAAAAGCTGCTTTTCTCGCTTTAGTTTCATATGAATTTGGACAGTCCTTCTTCAAGTGTCTTATTAACCGACAACTCCTACATCGTAGAGGATATCCATCTGGTCCAATGGGGTTAACTCGCTTGGTCCTTAATTCATCATAGCCAGCAGCCGACCTCCCCTTTCCTTTACCTGGAATGCCAGTACTTCGACGATAGGCACTTTGCTGTATATTCTGAGGATGAAAGCTCCGCTTCCTTGCCCAATTAAAGCCACTTTGTGAGTAACCTTTTGTGAATAAGTCTTCCTGGTTTTGATCTGTTTCTTGATAACTTTCAGTAACATATGCCGGCTCAACCTTAATAGCACTATGAGATATGGTCTCCTTGGCCAGAGATTGTTTTCCAAAAAACCTTAAAGCACTGCCCACTTTTAATAAATCGGCTGTCTGTTTATAATCCACTCCTGTAAGAACCAACTGACTGGCTTTCTGGTCTAATTCTGCTCCTCTAGAAGCCTGAATGCACCGAACTGCTTCAGGAATCTCCATTTGAATTTGTTTGTTCTATTCTAAAGCTTTTCAAATCCATTACATAAACATCCATCAACATGGTCAGCCTTTCGGCCGATCGGTCAAAAGTCAAAGAATGTTTCATATGCATCAGATAATTCATCCTTCTTAAATATTTGATCCATGTAAGTGATTAGTTTCGTATTGCCATCTGCGACTTTCAAATCATCATCGTCATAACACTAAACACTTTATTCTTATCCCACTTCCATCATTCTCAGGCAAAGATATTGCAACTGCCAAGCCTTGTTATTCTCTGTAAGATCTGTTAGCTCCTTCCAGGCATTATCTCTTCAATCCATCTACTGTAAGTTTATTATCAATATCGAACACCGGCGGTGTTTTAAAAGCTGCCGCCAGCTGCCGCTGAATCCTACTCTGATAATCCGCCGATCCGCCGATTTTCTGTACTGTGTAACAGTTCTCATTTAAAAACATACACTTTCTTCCATCTATAAACGCTTGCTAACTTTCATTTTGCACAACTACCTCTGCTACCACGAAAAGATGACACCATAATGAAACACATGTTTATGCATTAAGGCACTCTTCCAAGCCAACCCTATTCAATACGAGGCTACTAACATGAAATATGACAGTTTAACATTATGCCTAAGTTAAGTTTGGTTCTTTGTTAAGAATGATCTTGCAAGTTTGTAACTTTGATTCAGGTATGAAGATCATTGTTTGATCATACGCAACTTTTCATTAAGTTTTCATAAAGTGCTTATACTGGGTAGAATGTCGACTATACAAACTGCATCCACTATTGCCATATTGAAATATTTTGGGAATTTAATTAGGTGGAAAGATGGAACTCGACAGGGGAGATTATGTTATTTAGCAAGAGAGGAAACATCTCAGAGAATGTCCATAAAACTGATTGAAGTTAATACCTGAGAATTATCCTTCACCTCTGCTTGCAAGGTAATCATAGCTATAAACGTTGTCCTACGCTGAGAAAGGAAAAAGTTAGGCTGTAACTACCAAGACAAATGTAGGCAACAGTTCTCCCCAAAGAACGTGAGTGTTACCAACAAAATGTTACAAATAAAAAAAGTTGATTTGGGCGATCAAGGGCAAGGACAAAAGAAAGACAAGTAGATAAACGAACTAGAACGAAATTTAAAAGCCTGCTTTCGAAAACACTCGGAGAGCCCCTAGTACTCACCTAATGGCAATTGCAAAACTGGAAGAAAGGCTTCGTTATTTACAAATAATTTGACAGGGCAGTAATATCACACTATTCATTGATCCGAAGAATAAAGGGCGATGATTAGCACAGTTTCAGGATGTCTAAGTTCTTGTCCTGTTTGTAATTATGGTTCACTGTTCAGTGATAAATACCGACAATTGCCGTCGTATCTGTACACAGTAAATAGGCAACTCGACAGGTCTAAAATGTACATTAACAAGTTATCGGATATAAGTATACAGAAAATATTTCACCTTTATAACATCCCACTTATTGAACTTAATCATCCTGTTTTTCCGTCTTTAGTTCAGTTGGCGGATGGTGAGGATGGACTCCAAGGGACGGAAATGGATAATTTGGAAAAACTTTCATCCGGAAAAAAGCAGTGAGTGGTTTGGCTCACTAGCGCGCTTTGATTTTTTATATGTTGTTTTGCTTATTATAAGTATTAGTTTGAGTAGTTTGTTTCCTACCTGTTTCGCATGACGGTGTTTCATCACCATTCATCGTCTTGAAGTGAGGCGTAGGGGCGATGAGAAACGTCGTTTCAGGTGCCTTAGGTTGTTGTGTTTTTGTAATCACAATCCCAGTTCAATGTTTAGTACCGACTATGGCCCCTCGGTCAGTACAGAAGAACATTGAATAGGTATCGTAGGACGGTTATGCGATACCAAGTGGGAGAGTTTTTACCAATAAACCAATAATTTGGAGCAACTACATGTATCATAGTGTTAAGTAGCTTGGGTAGTTTGTTTCCTACCTGTTTCGCATGACGGTGTTTCATCACCATTCATCGTCTTGAAGTGAGGCGTAGGGGCGATGAGAAACGTCGTTTCAGGTGCCTTAGGTTGTTGTGTTTTTGTAATCACAATCCCCAGTTCAATGTTTAGTACCGACTATGGCCCCTCGGTCAGTACAAAAGAACATTGAATAGGTATCGTAGGGCGGTTATGCGATACCAAGTGGGAAAGTTTTTACCAATAAACCAACAATTTGGAGCAACTACATGTATCATAGTGATTAGTAGTAACTTGGGTAGTTTGTTTCCGACCTGTTTCGCATGACGGTGTTCCATCACCATTAATCGCCTTGAAGTGGGGCATAGGGGCGATGAAAAACGTCGTTTCAGGTGCCTTAGGTTGTTGTGTTTTTGTAATCACAATCCCCAGTTCATTGTTTAGTACCGACTTTGGCCCGGTCAGTACAAAAGAACATACAATAGGTATCGTAGGGCGGTTATGCGATACCAAGTGGGAAAGTTTTTACCAATAAACCAACAATTTGGAGCAACTACATGTATCATAGTGATCAGTAGTAACTTGGGTAGTTTGTTTCCGACCTGTTTCGCATGACGGTGTTCCATCATCATTCATCGCCTTGAAGTGGGGCATAGGGCGATGAGAAACGTCGTTTCAGGTGCCTTAGGTTGTTGTTTTTTGTAATCACAATCCCCAGTTCAATGTTTAGTACCGACTTTGGCCCCTCGGTCAGTACAGAAGAACATTGAATAGGTATCGTAGGGCGGTTATGCGATACCAAGTGGGAGAGTTTTTACCAATAAACCAATAATTTGGAGCAACTACATGTATCATAGTGATCAGTAGTAACTTGGGTAGTTTGTTTCCGACCTGTTTCGCATGACGGTGTTCCATCACCATTCATCGCCTTGAAGTGGGGCATAGGGGCGATGAGAAACGTCGTTTCAGGTGCCTTAGGTTGTTGTGTTTTTGTAATCACAATCCCCAGTTCATTGTTTAGTACCGACTATGGCCCCTCGGTCAGTACAGAAGAACATTGAATAGGTATCGTAGGGCGGTTATGCGATACCAAGTGGGAGAGTTTTTACCAATAAACCAATAATTTGGAGCAACAACATGTATCATAGTGTAGTAGCTTGGGTAGTTTGTTTCCTACCTGTTTCGCATGACGGTGTTCCATCACCATTCATCGCCTTGAAGTGGGGCATAGGGGCGATGAGAAACGTCGTTTCAGGTGCTTTAGGTTGTTGTGTTATTTGTAATCACAGTTCCCCGTTCAACGGTTTAGTATGACCATAGCCCATTGGCTCTGTACGCAGCAGCTTTGAATAGGCGTATCTCGAACGTGGTCTAGGGATATTCACGGGGACTAACTTCGCAATTTAACCAATAATTTGGAACGACTACAAATAAAATAAAATATATTTTATTCATAGTTAGAGTAATGATTAAAGTAATTGTAAATGGTAATCTAAGTAGTTTGTTTCCTACCTGTTTCGCATGACGGTGTTCCATCACCATTCATCACCTTGAATTAGGGCATAGGGGTGATGAGAAACGTCGTTTCAGGTGCCTTAGGTTATTGTGTTATTTGTGATCACAGTCTCTCTTTCACACACACACTTTCAAGTTTCAAAATCTGGTATTTGTAGTTTATTTGTATCATTTTCGCAGGAAAATGTGTAGAACCACGAAGAGCTTCATACTATCTTTCGATGGCTTAGTCTATCTGTAATCTTTTCTTTCCATCATGATAAAACTCAACTAGTGTTTTTTCTAACCAATTTGTTTTAATTCTAGAAAATTTTCCTCACATGGTTGTGAACGGAAAACAGCCTGTGAAAATTAGCCAACGAAAGACAATAGACAAAAATGAGAAATTCTGTTCATTAAACGAAGCAAAACACGACCAATGTACATGAATCAAATTACAACCCTCTACCAATGTGCATACCTCATCCTGGTTTCAACCAAAAAGTAAGAATTGCTGCTTTGTACGCATTCTATCCACTTGGTGTCATAGTGCTTACGGCGAAAATTGTGACTAGAACGCATTTTACGAATGTACCATTCCATCGTCTTGATAAAAAGGTAGCGAAATATGCTTTTAGTTAAGCCAAATATCTCCGAGGAGAACTTGATGGCCTCTGCGACGGGAACCTGATGATCGATGAGTCATTCCAATTAACGTTAAGTGTGGCAGTCACCTTGAAATCATAGTGAGTTCTATATTTTAAACAGTAAGAGTTATACTGAAATTTATTGTACCATCAACCTAGGCTTCATTGCTGATGTAAGAATGCTACCTGTATTTGCTCTTCTATTGAAATATGCCTATAGCTTTGTGAATTATTTTCATAAAATGCGATAACTATACTTTCTTTCAACTGGCCTTTTATCAACTCTTTTCAATGCTTATCAACTCTTTCAACTGGCCTTTTATCAACTCTTTTCTGGCCTTTTGCTCTGAGTGGTCGTTATCACAGCCAGCCAATTCTAACAAGCAACATCTCTATCTTTAATTAATGATTTAACAGGACTTCGAAATTTAGTTTCGGTGAAAACATAATTGGAATAGAAAACGAGGTATTTCTCTGAACTTTCTATTCTTGAGCTTAATTTGAATTCCGTGCCCAAACGATTATCCACTAAAGTCTCTCGCTTTTCCCATTTGATAAGGGCTACCATGGACTGTGGGGGTACAAGGGACTTCAGCTAAGTGTGGGCTAAAGTATCTTATTCCTTTGTGAACAACAATACAAAGAAGATTTGGCCATCTTTTCGTGAAGTTTATTTTGCCAATCGCAGAATGATCTGTAAATTCCTGCTTTCCTTACCCTTTTGGAAGAAAATACATTACTTTTAACTTCGCTGTCACATCATTTTTAGCTTCTTAACTGAAAAATATGCTTTACCAAAGGAGCCGTAAATCTGTCTTTTTTGGTCCAGACAAGAATCAATGTATAGATGCTCCGTTAATTGTTATTCTAAAGTTTGACATGTCCCTCTCGCAAATCACAAAGCTCAGATACGCTAGGAATCGTGTAACCTATTCATTTTGGTTCATTAGTTTGCAGATAAATATATATACACAACATGAAGACTTTATATTGAAATTTCGATGTTATTCTAGATTTACCAACAAGTGTCGTGCTTTGATCAAACAAATGTGGAACTGTGGTCTCATGTGATTACAGAAAGGTGGACACATCAAGGTGACCGCTATCATGGCTTCAAAAAACACAGTCCAGTTGCTCGATCCACTCCGTTTTAGAACAGTGATTGAAGTGGCGGTTTGTTTCAGCAAGAATTGGTACTCGAATGCATTCAATATAATGTGACAAGAATTTACTGTCTCATGTGTAATTTATGCGGAGGCTTAGATCCGCCCCTGTTTTCCCTACCATCAATGAGGGTTCACTTTTCCTTTTTCACCAACTTTTCCTTTTTCACCAACCAGCAACTTTTTCAAAGCATTCAAAGCTTCTCTTTCCTGAGTGTGCGGAAATTTGATTGAATAAACAGCAATTATTGAATAAAGGTATTTGACAAACACTCTATGATATCCATTTCAGTAGAAGGGCAAAAAACAATCAAATGTAAAAAAACTTGAGCTCAAGACGTTTTGTTCTCGATATAGATTTTTGGTCTTTTCAGTCCATATTATTGCATAAGATTTATGGAAGATTATGGTTTGCAGAATGCAACATACAATAAAATTTGCTACATAGTACACGAGAAATACCAAAAAGATGTGAATAAATAAAAGATGTGAATAAATGAAAAGTTGTTTGTAGTTTGACAGACAGCATTCTAGTCCTAGTAAAGCGAGTATTGCATTAAAATGCCATCGTCACGCAAGCTATACTTTCCTTAAGATGGTGGTAAAACCGCCAAAGAAACGTTTGATTTCTGGCCTTGCTTCTTGACAAACATGGCGTTCATGAAGGTATCTTGACAGTGATGTGGCTGGACCATTTTAGTTGGGTGGCGTTTAGAAAAAAAGTGGCCAACTTTACTTTTCTGTCCAACATTTTCTCCACAGAAGGTTTCAAGATTTCGAGCCCTGAAGACTAAACCCTACTACTCCAAAATTTTTGGATGCTCGGGTGCAGGTAGGAGATATGCTGGAAAATGAAGGGGAAGATGGGAACATTGTAATTGACGACAGGTCACGTAGTGTAGTGGAATTGGGTGTGAAAACGCTCTAATCCTGACAAAAATGATAAAAATCTGTAATTCGGCACAGATGTTCTATTCTATGTAGATATGACAAAAAGCCCCATTAATTGGGAATTGGAAACCCCATATATGGGCGAGCCCCATAGTGACCGACCGATAGCAGGGAATCAAATCTTTTTTTCGCCAAAACTACATAACATGTACATCTTCTGAAAGAAAAATGCATTATGTATAACTTTTTAAACATGTTTACCGTTAGTATGTGCAAATATTCAATTAAAAGGTGAAATGAAGAAAAGGCCAAGCGAATATTGAAAGGGCGCGCAGATAATTATGCAATAAATGGAATGTGTGCCTTATGTAACGATGGGTTCGAGAAAGTGTCAGCGGTGAAGGTAAGGATGAATGACTGAAAACACAGACCCGAGTCAGTGGAGAAAGAGATTTTTCTGACTTGCAAAGGTACGTTTTATCAATTAGTGCTGGTGATACTATGTGATTAAATGTAATAAAATTTGGAGCATTTTAAGTCGAAATGTATTTATGATAGACGTCCATAATAGACGCAGTGTTAACTTCTTCTTTAGCTACTTGAATAATCCCCTATTGGTACAGTCTTGGTTCATTGTGACTGCAGAAGAATGTTGGTTGACACAAGAAAGGCGTCTACAGCAGATCCTCCAAGAAAGAAGCTACAATCTCTGCCAAAAGTAATTGGAACACCTTGAACATTAAGTGATTTTTCAACCCCGTTCTATTCCTGTGTTTCCTTTTATGTTGCAACCCCTTCCCCCTAAAACATTGTTGGATCGTTAGGTGAAAGCCATAGCTATATGTGAATTCATCACTTGTGTTTGTAGAGTTATTTCCTTTGCGCTATACAACATTGTTTGAGGGGCGAGGTGATTCAGCACGCTGCGCGATGCGTAAATTAGAGCAAGTGTTCCACGACTTTTTGCAGAGATTGGAGTATGTTTTCTCTGCTCCACAGTAGCTAAGCGCAAGTGTTCAATTCAGAACTTTGCCTTTATTGCCAATACTCATTTCTCAATGGGTAGCAGAGTTGATGAAAGGTACATGCGCCCCTGCTCACATGCAATAATCTCAATTTTATATTATTTTTGTCAGGGTAAAGCCGTAATTCTACTACACTAACAAGCTCCAGGAGAGCAACATATTTTGCTAATTCTTTAAATTTTGAAGCAGACATTCGAAACATTTGAAAAATAATTTTGAATCGGACACTTGTGTTTATCGAATAAGCAAGAGGTAGTCTCACCTTTACCGGTTCCCTTAAGTCAAAGTCGTGTCTTTTCTAGGTAGTTTCAAGTACAGATAACATACTTCTTCAATTTCTAACAGTTTCTGTCGCATGAAAAGGAATAGCATAACCTTTCTTCGTCATTCCGTCTCCATCTGCTCGTGCGCACGGGGTTTTCTTTTCTTTCAAATCTTCTTTTGGTTTGCACAACTGGTGGTCGACCTTTAGTCAGCAAATGTCTTACTATAAATTCGAAATGATGGAGTTTTACCGGTGTAATTTGCCTCTTTCTAATGGCATTTGGTAACTAGCACAGGCAACAACATCAAATTTTACGCTCCGTGCGCTACGATTCTTGTCCTGCGCGCAATAGACCCTACATAGTATTCAAGTGATGATCAAAAGTCCCACCTTATGTTTTAACTAAACTACGAGACAGGTCAATGGGCCTTTGGCAAATCGGGCTAAATTGGAGAGTAGAGTGTCGGTCGTAACGCTGGCTGAAGAAGGACAAGAATAATATTCGACAAAATACTTAACCAGCAATATATTGTGTTAACTAGCAATACCAGAAATAATTACCGTCGTGGAATATATCAGTTTTTGAGATCTATCTAATAAGCACTGAAGAAATATTTCATACACAGGGCCTCTGACTCAAGTTTTGAAGTAGAGGGTGGCCAAATTTGTCTTTAGCCACACCCTTTCTGTACCGCGCCCCAGAGACCTTGCTTGCCGAGACAAGCTGCTGGGTCTTCAGTTTAATTTATGCTCTTTTTCAAAAGTTTGGTTTGCTTTTCTTAATAATTATTGACTCATCGTGTGAGAACTTTAGCTTTTTGGAAAGAAGCAAAATAATACGGGAAGCAAAAAGGTTAATCAAACAACAAGCAAATGTTAACCATATATTTTATGACAATCTGATTTCTTGAAAGTACCAAATGAATGGTACCACTCTTAATGCAATGACACAAATTGATTCCCTGCGTTACAAAATTCAGCTCATCCTGATTGTAACGAAATCCGTGTAGGTTAAGTGAATGTAAATACGAAGGTAAGTCAGTCGTGATTCAGGATAAGAGGAATACAGGCGTACAAACCAGGGTCTCTTATGAGCGTATGTGATATACTTGCATTACATATACATTCTGCAGAAATACACGGATTTAAACTGAAGTCAACAATTTGCAAAACGTGGGAGGAAGCAATTACATGGATTCATGTTCCCTTGGGTGCCAGGAATGTGTCCCAAATTAAAGTCCAATCTCCTAGATGGTTTTGATAATATTTTGGAAACCCTAGGATGTGGCGTGTACTCGCTTCGTCCTCTAGTTTGTGGTTAACTTCAGAAAAAGATGCAAAATGCCCTTCAATGGGCACTCAAGCAGTGGTAACAGCAATCAGCAAAAGAATGGCAAGGTTCCATTCCCTATTACTCAAATGAAACCTTAAATTTTTTTGCAATTTGCTCAATCTGGTCATTTCTGATCAATCAAAACCACTTTTAATGTTAATCCATCAAAACCACTTTTAATGTTAATCCATCCAACCCACTTTTAAAGTTTATCCATCCAACCCACTTTTAAAGTTGATCCATTCAACCCACTTTTAACACGGTCACTTTTCCATTCAAAGTCGAAGAAGGCCCCGGTGGGGTCGAGGCAGTGACCAGGCACAAACAGGGATTCCCGGCATCAATGGCATTAGCTGGCATCCGGTCTCTCTCGTGCTCCAGTAATTTTTGTCGGAGTTATTTTTTTATCTTGTGTTATCTCAAATAAAAATAGCTTGATAATACATGCTACTCTATTTATTCAATAAAGCAATTTTATTTCCACCTGAGCACCTTTGAAGGAAATTAGATCTTTGGTCCACTCGTTGTGGTAATTGGAATAATTGTAACGACAATATAAAAAATAGGTTTGAGCCCTGAAGCCGGAAAGAGCTGGTAAAGTCTGGCTTTCAGTATGCCATTCTTAGTTAGTATGATCCATCACAGACTATGTACCTTCGCGTTAAGCTAACAAGTGTCAGCCTATCATGGGAAGAGGTTTAGCAGGATTTCTGCAAAAAGCTTTTACTTTCCACAAGAACCAATGATGTATTCGTGTTAAAGCTAGGATCTCTGCTGAAACTGGTTGCTTCTAGCTGGAGCCAAGAATCATGCAATGTGTGTTGTATGAGTCCAAGTATCTGTTCTTATGGGAACGCTGTCCTAACTGCATACATCCTGAAACGAAGTTTTTCTTCAGCAAAAGGACAGCAGCAAAAACGAAGTTTTTCCAACCGCTGGACAGTTGCCTTGCGAATTTCCTAGAAGGGACTTCAAACGATGACTTTAGTGTCAAAGGATGTCAAACAGTTTGAAGAAATGTATTTCATTGAACGAGCAGTGAGCTTTTCATTCAGAATATACTAGCATTTACGAACTTTGTTTATTATAATATATTGTAATTTATTATTGTGCTTTTCGTGATCAGATGTAAAGAATCAATGACCCAAAGCTAAGCATTTTTGCAACATATTTAACGTTTTTGGCTTAAATAGTTTAATTTGGGTTACTGCAATTTGTAGGACTTGATTTTTTATCTAGACAATGTACATCGAGTTTGAAAATTCAGTTTTGCTCTGATGAAAATTTTCTCGAATAATTCAAATTTGGACAAAGTCGAAGAGAAAAGGAGATTTATGAATGATTATCCTGAATGCTTTTCTTCTCCGATGCAAATGTCGGCAATCATGATCAGAAGGAGGCACATTTGCCTGTCCTTCTTTTCATTTGCCTTGCCATCCGTTTGCAATATATTTCTTCTTCTTCTTTTTCTTCATTCCGCCAGCTCCTGCGAAGCATGCCAACCGCCGGAGGAGCCTTGAACTTCGTTCTCCATTCACAACTTGATAGGAACATCTTCTATTCACTTGCATCCATTTTACAGACGATGCTAAAAATTGCAAAGTTTTCAAAGAACTCCTTGCCTCCTTTTTCACATCGTAAACATTTTCACCTGTACTTCTTTTGCTCCTCCGAAGTAGCATAACTGCCAGTAAATTTTGCAATGCAAGTTAATCAAATTTCGCCGAGTTTCCTACACATTTTACAAAGCCAAAATGTTCCGTGAATTGTTCCAAAGAAATCTGGTACAATATACTGTATATGGGAAGCTAGGCTTTTTTACAAAAGCATTATTGCTATTTCAAATATATTTCAACCGCATACTTGCTACTTAATTTCTTCTGCAACAATGCACTGCAAAAATTATGCACATTCATTCCCAACAACTATTATGATGAAATAAATTATTGTATTAAAGAAATAGACACTTGATGCATTAATTTTTATAAAGTCGATTCTAATATTTCAAAACTTTGCAGGTTGCACATACATATCTGGCAAAGAATCGACCACAAAATTTTTTGCTACCTGAAACAAAATAATAACATTTACTCATATGGATCTTGGTCTCCTCCTTTTAGATCTTTTCGAGTTGGGCATAAAGGTTTGCGTAAAAGGAATTTACCACTACAGCCTCACAAATAAAGTGAGGTATTGTTCTTGGACTGTACTTACAATTTAAAGACATGGCATTTTGACTAAAAGAATACATTTTTTACTTCAGAATGAAAAACTTGCACCAGAAAAAGTTATGACATTTCTTTGGATGCAATTATTTTGAATGAAACCTTCCTCATTACCAAAACAAAACAGTTTATTTTAGATGTTAACTATTTATGATAAATATTTCTAATAAACCTTCCTTAAATATGGTATTTAGAGGCAAGAAATTTATCCAGTTCACAGCCTTGAAGCCGTCAATTCCACTAGACTCTGATTTAGAAAAGTTTGGGCTTTCTTGAGTGTTTGTTCACAACTTTGTTGAGAGTAATTAAACTATGAGCTTCGAAGTAGATGTTTGTATCATCAACAGAAAGGGAGGACGAAATCTTGGAAGACGATATGGGAAGATCATCAATAAAATTAGAAGCAAATAAGGCCCAAGGACAAACCCTTGGAGAATACCAAAAATAAAACTCAAATGACTAGAATTGAAACCATTTACAGATTTATACTGACTTCGGTTAGTAAGATAAGAGCTAAACCACCCAAGAGCTGTCCCTTGCATATGTTCCAAATTGTCCAAAAGATTCTAATGACTAACTCTCTTGAAAGATTCTTAAAATTGGGTTGAGTTGATAAACATTTGAAGTGGGTTGGTTGGGTCAACTTTTAAAATGGGTTGATTAGATCAACTTTTAAAATGGATTGGATTGATAAACCTTAAAAGTGGGTTGGATGGATAAACTTACAAAGTGGGTGGATTGATGAATTTTGAGAGTGGGTTGAATAGATCAACTTTAAAAGTGTGTTCGATGGATCACCTTTCAAAGTGGGTTGGATTGATCAACTTTTAAAGTGTGTTGGACGGATTGCGTTTCAATGTTGGTTGGATTGATCAATTTTAAAAGTGGGTTGGATTGATCAACTTCAATAAGGCGGTACCGCTGCATGAGATTTCGGGCTTTGGTGTGGTCGCTGTGGATCTCCTCCATGAAATTGTGGCGAAAAGGGTACATCATAGAATTTCCGGTTTAGTAAAAGCTTCTAATTTTGATGGATATTTCACGTAATCTCTTCCCAGTTTCTCCTTTATTTTTGACGTTGTCTGAAAGAGTCAAAATGAATTGTTTAGTATTGAGGTTATCACACCTTATTAACTAACTTTGAAAAGACCCACAAGTCCAGATCTACCAAAGTTATTCGTTTGTCTTTGTTCTAAAAGGTGGACCTGAGTTGCGTTAAAGCAGACTCTTTGTTGAGTAGCCGAATGGGTCTTTGATCTTTTGAGTGCATTCCCTTGAACAGCAGGATGTTGTAAAAGCAGTGCTTCAACATTTTTCAATACTTTAGACCCACTCTCTACAGCCATGCTTTTTCGTGGTAATGCAAAAACTGTGATCAAGACCTTGCTCGCCAGGTAAAGAAACCAAAGCTGGAAGAATATAGAGTATGATATCGATATGAAAGCTAAATCCATCGGCCAGAATGGGCATACTCATATCAGTTTTGACATCCATTGCTTCCTCACTAAATATTGATTCAGTCTCAATTTCTCTTTCCTCTGACCATATTCCCTGCGTGCTAAAAGGTAAGGCTCTAAGAGCATACCTAGTGGTATATAGGCCACAAAAGTATGCAATTTAATAGGCACTAATAGAAATTGACTTTATAATGTTCACTTTATTGAGTTCTCTTTTTAAGTTAGCTAAGGTTATCCTGGGAAAGAAGGAGGCAAACTCATTTGTACCATGGACCATGTATTTTTGTAACTATATACTGTACTTTACACCACTACATTTATATATCACTCAGCTCGGCAATGTTAACATCTGAAATGACAACGAATAATTTCAGACTTCAACTCGTTTGAGTTTTAGATTGTCTCACTTACCCTAAAAGCAACCATGCTAGTGGTTTCCAGAGGGCAAATCATATGAAAATTGTGTATCAAAAGCCACCTTACCGCTGCCAGTTCTACTTTTATCTAACAATCTCCCATGCTCTCTAACTTCTCATTTAATAAAGCACCAATTTCTTCAGATGCCAGTACAGTGTCGTTGGCTCGACAGACAGCTCTGTTGACAGCGACTTCAATAAAAAATATTTAACAAGTTTCTTCAGGCTATATCAGAAAGATAATTTGGCGTTGGACCCAACAATGATGGATCCTCTGATGTCTTTAAACTTGAATCTTAGCCCTCCCATGTTCAACCTCGTAGCTCCGTCTCCGAAACTTGATACCTCAAGTTATGTAAAGTACTGCTTTTATGCAATTGATTTGACACAATGTTCGTAGAACGTGAATACAGGACCTGTTTATGTAGAGTTAAAGTCAGAATTTATTATTCTAATCGTACAAAAATAATAATAAATTTTGAAAAACATTTTGGCACCCGCCTTAAAGTAAGGCGTTATTTAATAAATATATTTTGTCTGTAAAATACTATTCAAGGGATTTCAGTTATCGACCCCCTTTCCCTGCAGTTGAAACAGGCTCACTCTCCTGTCAAATGTCACGTATGCGTTGTTGATGAATAATCACATGACATTTAGCTATAAATATTGTAAGTATAGATTTAATCGGGAGTTTTTAGTTGATTTTATTCATAGAACGTGATTACGTAAGAGTTCGTTTTATTTGCCGCTCGCTCTACCTTTCATCGTTGTGAAACGCCTCTTACCCAGTTTCCTAGGCCAGAATCGCCACTGGTTGCTTATTGCATGTTACATCGCGGTCCGTGTTGTCAAATTGTACTATGGCCGTTAATTCTGTTTCCAGATGATTCTAATGCAATTCTGGTGATTTTGATGAGCAATCCCATTTAATGCAAAAGTAACACGTGCACTCTTCGGTTCAGTTTCGCGCCTTTTTTATACCTCAGATTCAAAGAGAGGCCATTTCAGTGTGTCCGTTGGAGGATGTCTTCGTCCACGCCTGCATCTCTGCATCATTTGGATGATAATTCTCTAGGGTGCAGAGTATAATGAAATTCGAAGAATAACATGGTTTCGAGTAAGTGTGTTTGACACTTTTTACAGTTAATTTTGCTCTCAGTACCGTTATTAGCAGTGAAATCAGATTTGAATATAGGGTTAGTACAGCTGTTACGGCGGGAAGCCAACTGTTATGTGGCCTAAACACTCACTTCGCTCTGCAAATATTAAAATATTTCAGCAACTGGTTTTAGTAAGTAGCACTTTTGAATATTATTCATTTTACTATTGAATTCTGTATCGAAATATTTTGAAGGTAAAGGTGAAAAACCTTTCTATGATTTTTTGGGAATTATTTAGGTAACATTCTTGATATTTTCTAACATTCTGATAGAATTCTAAACTAAAACATCCAAATGACGTTGTCTGGGAAAAATTGATATTTTTGCGGCTCATAAACACATCACTTTTCTTCATGTGGCTTCACGTTTTCTGTGTGACTTCACTTTTCTTTTATGAGCTTCTTTCATGAAATTGGCAACTAATTTCCAACTAATATGAGTTGGCATGACGTTTGTAGATGAGTATTTGAACAAATTGCAAATTCAAAATATCTTGATTTGTGATCTAATCTAAGTTTCACATGACTGCCCGCCATTCCTCAAGTACCTTCGTGTTGTGTTCTCCGCTACGAAATGCTTGAATTTTCCCGCCAAAATACAATAACAAAGTGGTCCCGCCATTTTATTGGCTGGCCGCAGTTTGTCAAAGGCGAGAAAACAATAGGATGCTCGATCCAGTCTTTTTCGAAAGCTTCCCGCCATTTTGTTGAGGAAGGGAATGGAGTAGCCTCACCAGTTGCTTATTCGCGAGAAATCACGTTGACCTTGGATATGTTTAGTAATGCTGCCCGAATGTAAAAAGTGTCAAAGTGATAAATACTTGCATTCAATGCAATTGGACATCTTTGAAAGGAAGGCGTTGGCCTTTGAACAGGTTAAAATCATTCCCTGTCTATGACAAGTAAATTATAGTTGTTCAGTTAAAAGACATCATGTTTAAATCAAAAACTACTTCCACTGTCCATATTGCCTATATGAAATGTGGTCCATGCAAATTTTAAATGAAAGTTATCGGTGTTTGCGTCTTTCTAATTTAGTGGAGATACACTAAGGTTATGGAGGTATAGACAAGTTTGATTTTCAAATACTGTTATGTTTTGTACATTTTTTGCGGAGAATACTGATTTTGGAGAAAAGGATCAGGGCAAATGGGTGCTCTCCTTTTTTGAAAGCAACTAATAATGAAAACTGTGCTCACATCTGCCAAAAATCCCTTGTTGTTTGTTGTTCTCATAGGTTTCTTTGTAGAATTCTTTCTTTACAATGCAGTTATGATAATTCAAACTTTTGATGCAAGATGACATAAGATTTCTTTCTTGAGTGAAAAAGCTCTCCTGTAGTTCCTCCTTCAAGAAGTAAACTGTTAGAGGTCTCTTGCATGATTGCTCATTGAAGATTAGTGGTCTTTTTCTTCCATTTTGTGGTCTAAACATCAACTCAATGTCCACTGATCTAGATTCAACTGTGAATTTTATTCAGCATACCCTTCTTTTTTAAGGTGGTGCTAGGTTTCATCTTTCATTTTGGAAACACTAAAAATTGATATTTTGGACAGTGCTTACATAGACTGTCAAAATGACACAGCATATCTTTGCCATGTTACAGACACCAAAAGATCATGCAGTGGCACTTTTTGAAGTAATTTGTCTGTTGAATCCTGAATTTACGAAAGTCAAAGAATACTTCATTTGCATCAGATAATTCATCCTTCTTAAATATTTGATCCACGTAAGTGATTAGTTTGGTATTGCCATCTGCGACTTTCAAATCATCAATCGTCATAACACTAAACACTTTATCTCTTATCCCACTTCCATCATTCTCAGGCAAAGATATTGCAACTGCCAAGCCTTGTTTATTCTCTGTAAGATCTGTTAGCTCCTTCCAGGCATTCATCTCTTCAATCCATCTACTGTAAGTTTATTATCAATATCGAACACCGGCGGTGTTTTAAAGCTGCCGCCATTTTGAAACTCTCTAACCCTAAATCCAACTCTGATAATCCGCCGTTCCGCCGATTTTCTGTACTGTGTAACAGATCTCATTTAAAAACATACACTTTCTTCCATCTATAAACGCTTTGCTGACTTTCATTTTGCACAACTACCCTCTGCTACCACGAAAAGATGACACCATAATGAAGCACATGTTTATGCATTTAGGCACTCTTCCAAGCCAACCCCTATTCAATACGAGGCTACTAACATGAAATATGACAGTTTAACATTATGCCTAAGTTAAGTTTGGTTCTTTGTTAAGAAGTGATCTTGCAAGTTTGTAACTTTGATTCAGGTATGAAGATCATTGTTTGCTATCTCTCATAAAGTGCATACGCAATTTTTCATTAAGTTTTTCATAAAGTGCTTATACTGGGTAGAAAGTCGACTATACAAACTGCATCCACTTTTGCCATATTGAAATATTTTGTGAATTTAATTAGGTGGAATGATGAGAACTCGTCCGGGGAGATTATGTTATTTATCAAAGAGAGGAAACATCTCAGAGAATATCCATAAAACTGATTGAAGTTAAACCTGAGAATTATCCTTCACCTCTGCTTGCCAAGGTAATCATAGCTATAAACGTTGTCCTACGATGACGCAACAGTTCTCCCCAAAGAACGTGAGTGTTACCAACAAAATGTAACAAATCAAACAAAATTGATTTGGGCGATCAAGGGCAAGGGACAATAGAAAGACAAGTAGATAAACGAACAAGAACGAAATTTAAAAGCCTGCTTTCAAAAAACACTCCGGAAAGCACCTAGTACTCATCTAATCAAAAGACAATTGCAAAACTGTAAGAAAGGCTTCGTTATTTACAAATGATTTAGCAGGGCCAGTAATATCACACGATTCATTGTACCGAAGGGAAAAGGGCGATGATAAGCACAGTTTCAGGCTGCCTAAGTTCTTGTCCTGTTTGTAATTATGGTTCACTGTTCAGTGATAAATACCGACAATTGCCCGCCGTATCTGTACACAGTAAATAGGCAACTCGACAGGTCTAAAGATGTACATTAACAAGTATATCGGAAATAAGTATACAGAAAATATTTCACCTTTATAACATCTCACTTATTGAACTTAATCATCCTGTTTTTCCGTCTTAGTTCAGTTGGCGGATGGTGAGGATGGACTCCAAGGGACGGAAATGAATAATTTTGGAAAAATTTTCATCCGGAGAAAAGCAGTGAGTGGTTTGGCTCACTAGCGCGCTTTGATTTTTTTATATTGTTGTTTTGCTTATTATAAGTATTAGTTTGAGTAGTTTGTTTCCTACCTGTTTCGCATGACGGTGTTCCATCACCATTCATCGTCTTGAAGTGAGGCGTAGGGGCGATGAGAAACGTCGTTTCAGGTGCCTTAGGTTGTTGTGTTTTTGTAATCACAATCCCCAGTTCAATGTTTAGTACCGACTATGGCCCCTCGGTCAGTACAGAAGAACATTGAATAGGTATCGTAGGACGGTTATGCGATACCAAGTGGGAGAGTTTTTACCAATAAACCAATAATTTGAGCAACTACATGTATCATAGTGTTAAGTAGTAGCTTGGGTAGTTTGTTTCCTACCTGTTTCGCATGACGGTGTTCCATCACCATTCATCGCCTTGAAGTGGGGCATAGGGGCGATGAGAAACGTCGTTTCAGGTGCCTTAGGTTGTTGTGTTTTTGTAATCACAATCCCCGGTTCAATGTTTAGTACCGACTATGGCCCCTCGGTCAGTACAAAAGAACATTGAGTAGGTATCGTAGGACGGTTATGCGATACCAAGTGGGAGAGTTTTTACCAATAAACCAATAATTTGGAGCAACTACATGTATCATAGTGTTAAGTAGTACTTGGGTAGTTTGTTTCCTACCTGTTTCGCATGACGGTGTTCCATCACCATTCATCGCCTTGAAGTGGGGCATAGGGGCGATGAGAAACGTCGTTTCAGGTGCCTTAGGTTGTTGTGTTTTTGTAATCACAATCCCCGGTTCAATGTTTAGTACCGACTATGGCCCCTCGGTCAGTACAGAAGAACATTGAATAGGTATCGTAGGACGGTTATGCGATACCAAGTGGGAGAGTTTTTACCAATAAACCAATAATTTGGAGCAACTACATGTATCATAGTGTTAAGTAGTAACTTGGGTAGTTTGTTTCCTACCTGTTTCGCATGACGGTGTTCAATCACCATTCATCGCCTTGAAGTGGGGCATAGAGGCGATGAGAAACGTCGTTTCAGGTGCCTTAGGTTGTTGTGTTATTTGTGATCACATTTCCCCGTTCAACGCTTTAGTATGATCATAGCCCATTGGTTATCTACGCAGGAGCATTGAATAGGCGTATCTCGACGAGGTCTAGGGATATTCACGGGGACAAATTTTGCAGTTTAACCAATAATTTGGAACGACTACAAATAACATAAAAAGTTATTTTATTCATAATTAGAGTAATGATTAAAGTAATGGTAAATGGTAATTTAGGTAGTTTGTTTCCCACCTGTTTCGCATGACGGTGTTCCATCACCATTCATTACCTTGAAGTGGGGCATAGGGGTGATGAGAAACGTCGTTTCAGGTGCCTTAGGTTATTGTGTTATTTGTGGTCACAGTCCTCCGTTCAACGTTCTAGTACGACCTCAGCCCATTGGCTCTGTACGCAGCAGCTTTGAATAGGCGTATCTCGAACGAGGTCTAGGGATATTCACGGGGACTAACTTCGCAAATTTAACCAATAATTTGGAACGACTACAAATAAAATAAAATATATTTTATTCATAATTAGAGTAATGATTAAAGTAATTGTAAATGGTAATTTAAGTAGTTTGTTTCCTACCTGTTTCGCATGACGGTGTTCCATCACCATTCATCACCTTGAATTAGGGCATAGGGGTGATGAGAAACGTCGTTTCAGGTGCCTTAGGTTATTGTGTTATTTGTGATCACAGTCTCCCGTTCAACGCTCTAGTATGACCTCAGCCCATTGGCTCTGTACGCAGTAGCTTTGAATAGGCGTATCTCGAACGAGAGATCCATGGGGAAATGCGATTTTTACGAATTAACCAATGATTAGAAATGACTACACCTAGTGTTACTGATATGTTTGATTTTCCTTATGCTCCCTCTGTCTTCCGAGGCTAAGGGGTTACGTTTCTTCAATTTAAGCATAGTTGGGGATTCAGGACGACGGTTGGAAAGTTATGCTGAGGCTTTTCAGGACGATTTACAACTTCTTCTAACCTGAGAGAGGTGGTAAGTAGCGAAGAAATTTTTTTTCGTTGTATTCTTTCTAGGCCCCTATCATTGATAAAGTTGCAAGTAGCTAATGCTTTCAGTTGTCCTCACTCTTCACATGCGTCTTAATTTTTCACTTGTGTTAGGGTATTTGGATGTTGATAAACGCTTTTCAGGTACCTTAGGCTTTTTTTACCCTTAATCACCTTCCTCTTTCAATGTTCAATGCTTAGTTTCACGAATCATGTCATTTCGCAGACAATGGGTTGAGTGGGAAGAGGTTGCAGTTCAGACAATGTTTTGGAACAATCAAAAGAATCAAAAGTACTCTTTCTTATTGCTTGGAGCCAAGGGAGTCGATGCAAAGACGTTTGAGAGCTATTTGTTTCCTAAACCAGGTACTGATAAGATTTTGGCACTTTTTTACTATAATTCTTGTATATTTAGCCGTGTCTTTGTTTAATTTCTTTGACTTGAGATCTCCTTCCTTGGATTTATAAAGAAAGACATTGGATATTGAAAGGAAAAGCATTATTTTTGAAACGGAAAATGTAAAGACATAGATCCATGCTTTTTTGTTATGATGGCGAAAGTTTCAACCTGAAGCTGTGAAAGCCAGTGACATTACAAGGAAGCAATGATTAGTACACATTGGTTGTGAACACAGAAAGGCAAAACGAAACCTTCTACACCGTGACCCTGTAAAAAGTCTCGCAAAATCAACTTATTCTTAGAAAGATCTTCTACTTTTTATTAAAGCTCTAATCATTTTGCACCTCTTTTCTCTTTAGATGTGGTTGGGTCATTTGAAAAGACGGTATCATGGCCAGCATATTTAAATAAATAACTAGCAACAAGAACGGAAATAGAAAGACTGCATTTGTGGCTAAGGTTTGGGAGACCCCATTGGAGAAGAAGACAAAGAGGCTTTTTATCTGTACCAGGTAAGTCCTGTCTTCTCACTTCTTTATGTTGCAGTTTTGACACGGCAAAAAAGACATTCTACAATCCTAGATGAGATGTTGCGTACGAGGAGCAGTATAAAATGTGAACGGCAACAGGGACGCATGCAATGTGCAAAGTTTGCAGATATTGAGCTTGCAAAAAGGAAATCGAGCTTTTAGAAGTTGTAACTTACAGGATTAGCCAAAAAGAATTTAATTGCACAGGGTTGTATGTTAAAGCAATTTATGAAACTAGAATTTTGATGTAGTCAGCAACTAGTGGTTTTTCCAATGCTTCATAACTTCACGATCAATCTCTGATTTGATTACATTTTCAAGATATGAATGTCACCAATTTGTAGATATATATTTTGAATTCTTAAGTCCCCACACAACACTTTCAAGTTTCAAAATCTGGTATTTGTAGTTTATTTGGTATCATTTTCGCAGGAAAATGTGTAGAACCACGAAGAGCTTCATACTATCTTTCGATGGCTTAGTCTATCTGTAATCTTTTCTTTCCATCAGGATAAAACTCAATTAGTGTTTTTTCTAACCAATTTGTTTTAATTCTAGAAAATGTTCCTCACATGGTTGTGAACGGAAAACAGCCTGTGAAAATTAGCCAACGAAAGACAAGAGACAGAAATGAGAAATTCTGTTCATTAAACGAAGCAAAACACGATCCATGTACATGAATCAAATTACAACCCTCTACCAATGTGCATACCTCATCCTGGTTTCAACCAAAAAGTAAGAAGTGTTGCTTTGTACTCATTCTATCCCCTTGGTGTCATAGTGCTTACGGCGAAAATTGTGACTAGAATGCATTTTATGAATGTACCATTCCGTCGTCTTGAGAAAAAGGTAGCGAAATATGCTTTTAGTTAAGCCAAATACCTGCGAGGAGAATTAGATGGCCTATGCGATGGGAACCTGATGATCGATGAGTCATTCCAATTAACGTTAAGTGTGGCAGTCACCTTGAAATCATAGTGAGTACTATCTTTTAAACAGTAAGAGTTATACTGAAATTTATTGTACCATCAACCTAGGCTTCATTGCTGATGTAAGAATGCTACCTGTATTTGCTCTTCTATTGAAATATGCCTATAGCTTTGTGAATTATTTTCATAAAATGCGATAACTATACTTCCTTTCAACTGGCCTTTTATCAACTCTTTTCAATGCTTATCAACTCTTTCAACTGGCCTTTTATCAACTCTTTTCTGGCCTTTTGCTCTGAGTGGTCGTTATCACAGCCAGCCAATTCTAACAAGCAACATCTCTATCTTTAATTAATGATTTAACAGGACTTAGAAATTTAGTTTCGGTGAAAACGTAATTGGAATAGAAAACGAGGTATTTCTCTGAACTTTCTATTCTTGAGCTTAATTTGAATTCCGTGCCCAAACGATTATCCACTAAAGTCTCTCGCTTTTCCCATTTGATAAGGGCTACCATGGACTATGGGGCTACAAGGGACTTCAGCTAAGTGTGGCTAAAGTATCTTATTCCTTTGTGAACAACAATACAAAGAAGACTTGGCCATCTTTTCGTGAAGTTTATTTTGCCAATCGCAGAATGATCTGTAAATTCCTGCTTTCCTTACCCTTTTGGAAGAAAATACATTACTTTTAACTTCGCTGTCACATCATTTTTAGCTTCTTAACTGAAAAATATGCGTCACCAAAGGAGCCGTAAATCTGTCTTTTTTGGTCCAGACAAGAATCAATGTATAGATGCTCCGTTAATTGTTATTCTAAAGTTTGACATGTCCCTCTCGCAAATCACAAAGCTCAGATACGCTAGGAATCGTGTAACCTATTCATTTTGGTTCATTAGTTTGCAGATAAATATAAATACACAACATGAAGACTTTATAATGAAATTTCGATGTTATTCTAGATTTACCAACAAGTGTCGTGCTTTGTTCAAACAAATGTGGAACTGTGGTCTCATGTGATTACAGAAAGGTGGTCACATCAAGGTGACCGCTATCATGGCTTCAAAAAACACAGTCCAGTTGCTCGATCTACTCCTTTTTAGAACAGTGATTGAAGTGGCGGTTTGTTTCAGCAAGAATTGTACTCGAATGCATTCAATATAATGTGACAAGAATTTACTGTCTCATGTGTAATTTATGCGGAGGCTTAGATCCGCCCCTGTTTTCCCTACCATCAATGAGGGTTCACTTTTCTTTTTCACCAACCTTTTCCTTTTTCACCAACCAGCAACTTTGTCAAAGCATTCAAAGCTTCTCTTTCCTGAGTGTGCGGAAAGTTGATTGAATAAACAGCAATTATTGAATAAAGGTATTTGACAAACACTCTATGATATCCATTTCAGTAGAAGGGCAAAAAACAATCAAGTGTAAAAAAACTTTTGACGTTTTGTTCTCGATATAGATTTTTGGTCTTTTCAGTCCATATTATGCATAAGATTTCTGGAAGATTATGGTTTGCAGAATGCAACATACAATATAATTTGCTACATAGTACACGAGAAATACCATAAAGATGTGAATAAATAAAAGATGTGAATAAATGAAAGTTGTTTGGAGTTTGACAGACAGCATTCTAGTCCTAGTAAAGCGAGTATTGCATTAAAATGCCATCGTCACGCAAGCTATACTTTCCTTAAGATGGTGGTAAAACCGCCAAAGAAACGTTTGATTTCTGGCGTTGCTTCTTGACAAACATGGCATTCATGAAGGTCTCTTGACAGTGATGTGGCTGGACCATTTTGGTTGGGTGGCGTTTAGAAATAAAGTGGCCAACTTTACTTTTCTGTCCAACTTTTTCTCCACAGAAGGTTTCAAGATTTCGAGCCCTGAAGACTAAACCCTACTACTCCAAAATTTTTGGATGCTCGGGTGCAGGTAGGAGATATGCTGGAAAATGAAGGGGAAGATTGGAACATTGTAATTGACGACAGGTCACGTAGTGTAGTGGAATTGGGTGTGAAAACGCTCTAATCCTGACAAAAAATGATAAAAATCTGTAATTCGGCACAGATGTTCTATTCTATGTTAGATATGACAAAAAGCCCCATTAATTGGGAATTGGAAACCCCATATATGGGCGAGCCCCATAGTGACCGACCGATAGCAGGGAATCAAATCTTTTTTTCGCCAAAACTACATAACATGTACATCTTCTGAAAGAAAAAATGCATTATGTATAACTTTTTAAACATGTTTACCGTTAGTATGTGCAAATATTCAATTAAAAGGTGAAATGAAGAAAAGGCCAAGCGAATATTGAAAGGGCGCGCAGATAATTATGCAATAAATGGAATGTGTGCCTTATGTAACGATGGGTTCGAGAAAGTGTCAGCGGTGAAGGTAAGGATGAAGGACTGAAAACACAGACCCGAGTCAGTGGAGAAAGAGATTTTCTGACTTGCAAAGGTACGTTTTATCAATTAGTGCCGGTGATAAATGTGATTAAATGTAATAAAATTTGGAGCATTTTAAGTCGAAATGTATTTATGATAGACGTCCATAATAGACGCAGTGTTAACTTCTTCTTTAGCTACTTGAATAATCCCCTATTGGTACAGTCTTGGTTCATTGTGACTGCAGAATTATGTTGGTTGACACAAGAAAGGCGTCTACAGCAGATCCTCCAAGAAAGAAGCTACAATCTCTGCCAAAAGTAATTGGAACACCTTGAACATTAAGTGATTTTTCAACCCCCGTTCTATTCCTGTGTTTCCTTTTATGTTGCAACCCTTCCCCCTAAAACATTGTTGGATCGTTAGGTGAAAGCCATAGCTATATGTGAATTCATCACTTGTGTTTGTAGAGTTATTTCCTTTGCGCTATACAACATTGTTTGAGGGGCGAGGTGATTCAGCACGCTGCGCGATGCGTAAATTAGAGCAAGTGTTCCACGACTTTTTGCAGAGATTGGAGTATGTTTTCTCTGCTCCACAGTAGCTAAGCGCAAGTGTTCAATTGAGAACTTTGCCTTTATTGCCAATACTCATTTCTCAATGGGTGAGCAGAGTTGATGAAAGAGGTACATGCGCCCCTGCTCACATGCAATAATCTCAATTTTATATTATTTTTGTCAGGGTAAAGCCGTAATTCTACTACACTAACAAGCTCCAGGAGAGCAACATATTTTGCTAATTCTTTAAATTTTGAAGCAGACATTCGAAACATTGAAAAATAATTTTGAATCGGACACTTGTGTTTATCGAATAAGCAAGAGGTAGTCTCACCTTTACCGGTTCCTTAAGTCAAAGTCGTGTCTTTTCTAGGTAGTTTCAAGTACAGATAACATTCTACTTCTTCAATTTCTAACAGTTTCTGTCGCATGAAAAGGAATAGCATAACCTTTCTTCGTCGATTTACAGCTGCAATGTGATTCTGGCTGTCATTCCGTCTCCATTTGCTCGTGCGCACGGGTTTTCTTTTCTTTCAAATCTTCTTTTGGTTTGCTCAACTGGTGGTCGACCTTTAGTCAGCAAATGTCTTAATATAAATTCGAAATGATGGAGTTTTACCGGTGTAATTTGCCTCTTTCTAATGGCATTTGGTAACTAGCACAGGCAACAACATCAAATTTTACGCTCCGTGCGCTACGATTCTTGTCCTGCGCGCAATAGACCCTACTTAGTATTCAAGTGATGATCAAAGTCCCACCTTATGTTTTAACTAAACTACGAGACAGGTCAATGGAGCCTTTGGCAAATCGGGCTAAATTGGAGAGTAGAGTGTCGGTCGTAACGCTGGATGAAGAAGGACAAGAATAATATTCGACAAAATACTTAACTAGCAATATATTGTGTTAACTAGCAATACCAGAAATAATTACCGTCGTGGAATATATCAGTTTTTGAAATCTATCTAATATGCACTGAAGAAATATTTCATACACAGGGCCTCTGACTCAAGTTTTGAAGTAGAGGGTGGCCAAATTTGTCTTTAGCCACACCCTTTCTGTACCGCGCCCCAGAGACCTTGCTTGCCGAGACAAGCTGCTGGGTCTTCAGTTTAATTTATGCTCTTTTTCAAAAGTTTGGTTAGCAATTTTATTTCCACCTGAGCACCTTTGAAGGAAATTAGATCTTTGGTCCACTCGTTGTGGTAATTGGAATAATTGTAACGACAATATAAAAAATAGGTTTGAGCCCTGAAGCCGGAAAGAGCTGGTAAAGTCTGGCTTTCAGTATGCCATTCTTAGTTAGTATGATCCATCACAGACTATGTACCTTCGCGTTAAGCTAACAAGTGTCGGCCTATCATGGGAAGAGGTTTAGCAGGATTTCTGCAAAAAGCTTTTACTTTCCACAAGAACCAATGATGTATTCGTGTTAAAGCTCGGATCTCTGCTGAAACTGGTTGCTTCTAGCTGGAGCCAAGAATCATGCAATGTGTGTTGTATGAGTCCAAGTATCTGTTCTTATGGGAACGCTGTCCTAACTGCATACATCCTGAAACGAAGTTTTTCTTCAGCAAAAGGACTGCAGCAAAAACGAAGTTTTTCCAACCGCTGGACAGTTGCCTTGCGAATTTCCTAGAAGGGACTTCAAACGATGACTTTAGTGTCAAAGGATGTCAAACAGTTTGAAGAAATGTATTTCATTGAACGAGCAGTGAGCTTTTCATTCAGAATATACTAGCATTTACGAACTTTGTTTATTATAATATATTGTAATTTATTATTTGTGCTTTTCGTGATCAGATGTAAAGAATCAATGACCCAAAGCTAAGCATTTTTGCAACATATTTAACGTTTTTGGCTTAAATAGTTTAATTTGGGTTACTGCAATTTGTAGGACTTGATTTTTTATCTAGACAATGTACATCGAGTTTGAAAATTCAGTTTTGCTCTGATGAAAATTTTCTCGAATAATTCAAATTTGGACAAAGTCGAAGAGAAAAGGAGATTTATGAATGATTATCCTGAATGCTTTTCTTCTCCGATGCAAATGTCGGCAATCATGATCAGAAGGAGGCACATTTGCCTGTCCTTCTTTTCATTTGCCTTGCCAACCGTTTGCAATATATTTCTTCGTCTTCTTTTTCTTCATTCCGCCAGCTCCTGCGAAGCATGCCAACCGCCGGAGGAGCCTTGAACTTCGTTCTCCATTCACAACTTGATAGGAACATCTTCTATTCACTTGCATCCATTTTACAGACTATGCTAAAAATTGCAAAGTTTTCAAAGAACTCCTTGCCTCCTTTTTCACATCGTAAACATTTTCACCTCTACTTCTTTTGCTCCTCCGAAGTAGCATAACTGCCAATAAATTTTGCAATGCAAGTTAATCAAATTTCGCCGAGTTTCCTACACATTTTACAAAGCCAAAATGTACCGTGAATTGTTCCAAAGAAATCTGGTACAATATACTGTATATGGGAAGCTAGGCTTTTTTACAAAAGCATTATTGCTATTTCAAATATATTTCAACCGCATACTTGCTACTTAATTTCTTCTGCAACAATGCACTGCAAAAATTATGCACATTCATTCCCAACAACTATTATGATAAAATAAATTATTGTATTAAAGAAATAGACACTTGATGCATTAATTAGATCAACTTTAAAATGGATTGGATTGATAAACCTTAAAAGTGGGTTGGATGGATAAACTTACAAAGTGGGTGGATTGATGAATTTTTAGAGTGGGTTGAATAGATCAACTTTAAAAGTGTGTTCGATGGATCACCTTTCAAAGTGGGTTGGATTGATCAACTTTTAAAGTGTGTTGGACGGATTGCGTTTCAATGTTGGTTGGATTGATCAATTTTAAAAGTGGGTTGGATTGATCAACTTCAATAAGGCGGTACCGCTGCATGAGATTTCGGGCTTTGGTGTGGTCGCTGTGGATCTCCTCCATGAAATTGTGGCGAAAAGGGTACATCATAGAATTTCCGGTTTAGTAAAAGCTTCTAATTTTGATGGATATTTCACGTAATCTCTTCCCAGTTTCTCCTTTATTTTTGACGTTGTCTGAAAGAGTCAAAATGAATTGTTTAGTATTGAGGTTATCACACCTTATTAACTAACTTTGAAAAGACCCACAAGTCCAGATCTACCAAAGTTATTCGTTTGTCTTTGTTCTAAAAGGTGGACCTGAGTTGCGTTAAAGCAGACTCTTTGTTGAGTAGCCGAATGGGTCTTTGATCTTTTGAGTGCATTCCCTTGAACAGCAGGATGTTGTAAAAGCAGTGCTTCAACATTTTTCAATACTTTAGACCCACTCTCTACAGCCATGCTTTTTCGTGGTAATGCAAAAACTGTGATCAAGACCTTGATCGCCAGGTAAAGAAACCAAAGCTGGAAGAATATAGAGTATGATATCGATATGAAAGCTAAATCCATCGGCCAGAATGGGCATACTCATATCAGTTTTGACATCCATTGCTTCCTCACTAAATATTGATTCAGTCTCAATTTCTCTTTCCTCTGACCATATTCCCTGCATGCTAAAAGGTAAGGCATCTAAGAGCATACCTAGTGGTATATAGGCCACAAAAGTATGCAATTTAATAGGCACTAATAGAAATTGACTTTATAAAGTTCACTTTATTGAGTTCTCTTTTTAAGTTAGCTAAGGTTATCCTGGGAAAGAAGGAGGAAACTCATTTGTACCATGGACCATGTATTTTTGTAACTATATACTGTACTTTACACCACTACACTTATATATCACTCAGCTCGGCAATGTTAACATCTGAAATGACAACGAATAATTTCAGACTTCAACTCGTTTGAGTTTTAGATTGTCTCACTTACCCTAAAAGCAACCATGCTAGTGGTTTCCAGAGGGCAAATCATATGAAAATTGTGTATCAAAAGCCACCTTACCGCTGCCAGTTCTACTTTTATCTAACAATCTCCCATGCTCTCTAACTTCTCATTCAATAAAGCACCAATTTCTTCAGATGCCAGTACAGTGTCGTTGGCTCGACAGACAGCTCTGTTGACAGCGACTTCAATAAAAAATATTTAACAAGTTTCTTCAGGCTATATCAGAAAGATAATTTGGCGTTGGACCCAACAATGATGGATCCTCTGATGTCATTAAACTTGAATCTTAGCCCTCCCATGTTCAACCTCGTAGCTCCGTCTCCGAAACTTGATACCTCAAGTTATGTAAAGTACTGCTTTTATGCAATTGATTTGACACAATGTTCGTAGAACGTGAATACAGGACCTGTTTATGTGGAGTTAAAGTCAGAATTTATTATTCTAATCGTACAAAAATAATAATAAATTTTGAAAAACATTTTGGCACCCGCCTTAAAGTAAGGCGTTATTTAATAATATATTTTTGTCGTAAAATACTATTCAAGGGATTTCAGTTATCGACCCCCTTCCCTGCAGTTGAAACAGGCTCACTCTCCTGTCAAATGTCACGTATGCGTTGTTGATGAATAATCACATGACATTTAGCTATAAATATTGTAAGTATAGATTTAATCGGGAGTTTTTAGTTGATTTTATTCATAGAACGTGATTACGTAAGAGTTCGTTTTATTTGCCGCTCGCTCTACCTTTCATCGTTGTGAAACGCCTCTTACCCAGTTTCCTAGGCTAGAATCGCCACTGGTTGCTTATTGCATGTTACATCGCGGTCCCTGTTGTCAAATTGTACTATGGCCGTTAATTCTGTTTCCAGATGATTCTAATGCAATTCTGGTGATTTTGATAAGCAATCCCATTTAATGCAAAAGTAACACGTGCACTCTTCGGTTCAGTTTCGCGCCTTTTTTATACCTCAGATTCAAAGAGAGGCCATTTCAGTGTGTCCGTTGGAGGATGTCTTCGTCCACGCCTGCATCTCTGCATCATTTGGATGATAATTCTCTAGGATGCAGAGCATAATGGAATTCGAAGAATAACATGGTTTCGAGTAAGTGTGTTTGCCACTTTTTACAGTTAATTTTGCTCTCAGTACCGTTATTAGCAGTGAAATCAGATTTGAATATAGGGTTAGTACAGCTGTTACGGCGGGAAGCCAACTGTTATGTGGCCTAAACACTCACTTCGCTCTGCAAATATTAAAATATTTCAGCAACTGGTTTTAGTAAGTAGCACTTTTGAATATTATTCATTTTACTATTGAATTCTGTATCGAAATATTTTGAAGGTAAAGGTGAAAAACCTTTCTAGGATTTTTTGGGAATTATTTAGGTAACATTCTTGATTTTTTCTAACATTCTGATAGAATTCTAAACTAAAACGTCCAAATGACGTTGTCTGGGAAAAATTGATATTTTTGCGGCTCATAACACATCACTTTTCTTCATGTGGCTTCACGTTTTCTGTGTGACTTCACTTTTCTTTTATGAGCTTCTTTCATGAAATTGGCAACTAATTTCCAACTAATATGAGTTGGCATGACGTTTGTAGATGAGTATTTGAACAAATTGCAAATTCAAAATATCTTGATTTGTGATCTAATCTAAGTTTCACATGACTGCCCGCCATTCCTCAAGTACCTTCGTGTTGTGTTCTCCGCTACGAAATGCTTGAATTTTCCCGCCAAAATACAATAACAAAGTGGTCCCGCCATTTTATTGGCTGGCCGCAGTTTGTCAAAGGCGAGAAAACAATAGGATGCTCGATCCAGTCTTTTTCGAAAGCTTCCCGCCATTTTGTTGAGGAAGGGAATGGAGTAGCCTCACCAGTTGCTTATTCGCGAGAAATCACGTTGACCTTGGATATGTTTAGTAATGCTGCCCGAATGTAAAAAGTGTCAAAGATAAATACTTGCATTCAATGCAATTGGACATCTTTGAAAGGAAGGCGTTGGCCTTTGAACAGGTTAAAATCATTCCCTGTCTATGACAAGTAAATTATAGTTGTTCAGTTAAAAGACATCATGTTTAAATCAAAAACTACTTCCACTGTCCATATTGCCTATATGAAATGTGGTCCATGCAAATTTTAAATGAAAGTTATCGGTGTTTGCGTCTTTCTAATTTAGTGGAGATACACTAAGGTTATGGAGGTATAGACAAGTTTGATTTTCAAATACTGTTATGTTTTGTACATTTTTTGCGGAGAATACTGATTTTGGAGAAAAGGATCAGGGCAAAGGGTGCTCTCCTTTTTTGAAAGCAACTAATAATTAAAACTGTGCTCACATCTGCAAAAATCCCTTGTTGTTTGTTGTTCTCATAGGTTTCTTTGTAGAATTCTTTCTTTACAATGCAGTTATGATAATTCAAACTTTTGATGCAAGATGACATAAGATTTCTTTCTTGAGTGAAAAAGCTCTCCTGTAGTTCCTCCTTCAAGAAGTAAACTGTTAGAGGTCTCTTGCATGATTGCTCATTGAAGATTAGTGGTCTTTTTCTTCCATTTTGTGGTCTAAACATCAACTCAATGTCCACTGATCTAGATTCAACTGTGAATTTTATTCAGCATACCCTTCTTTTTTAAGGTGGTGCTAGGTTTCATCTTTCATTTTGGAAACACTAAAAATTGATATTTTGGACAGTGCTTACATAGACTGTCAAAATGACACAGCATATCTTTGCCATGTTACAGACACCAAAAGATCATGCAGTGGCACTTTTTGAAGTAATTTCTGTTGAATCCTGAATTTACTGAGTTTGGTAGTAGGGTCCTTGACGAATACTTACCTAAAATCAGTAGCAGGTCAGTTTAATGGAACAAGCTTTAAATTTTTTGATCTATTAAGCATTGAAAGGTCACTTAATGTAGACATTATCCTGTACAAATTGGTTTTACGTCCCATTTTGCAGTTTAAATGTATTTTATTCAAAAACATGCAAATATCAATTAAGATGGACATCTGCATTAAAACTTTGTATGTGTGGAAACTGTGATAATCAGTAATATCTTAATTGGTCTTAAATTGATTAGTTGTAGCTTAATTGTTCAAATCAAATTTGAATCAAGTTAAATCAAGAGTTTAAATCAAATTTGACAAATACCATTGAATTAGATATTTCATCAATGTTTTTCCTCTAGTATCTGACATCAAAAGTGTTTGAATCTTGGATAGTTTACAATTTTATTTAGATATACTTAGTTAAGTGGACATAAGCAAGGGGCCTTACAGGGTTCAAATGATTGTATGTGTAACTGGCACCTAATTTGAAGAATCATACATAAAAGAATATGATTGAAGAGTGAAGTTTCTGTTACAGGGGCATCCAGTTACAGTAAGGCCAAAATGTACCAACCAACAAAACACATACTAGTTGGTGAATAACAAAAAATACAGTCACACAAAGTTGAAATGTTTGGTGCCTCTTTCACGTCATTAGATATTTGCAATGTGAGGGACAGGGTGTTGAAAAATTTCCATTATTTAGCCAATGAAATAGTGAGACGAATCAATCTTATGCCCAGATTAGCAAGGCTAGCATATCTAGCAGAATTTTCAACATAACCAACTTCCCTTTCAGAAAAGACTAGAAATGACAACAAAGAAAAGAATCATTTAATGATTGAATAATGAGGCAGTTTGTAATGAAATACCAAGAAAATTTGGACTGTCAATCGATAAATATTTTGATTTTCCCTCCAGCTGGAAAGCGGGAGTAGACAAAATATAAATGAAAGAATAACAAGTATTACAATGCATGATTTGCTTGTAACCGAATAGTTGTTTGTAGGAAAGACCGAAATGGAAGACCAGTACACATAGACACAAATTGGCATCAAAGGTTGTTCATTAAATTGAACAGCGTATCAGCTGCTCTTTAAATGTATATGCTGTGTGAAAGATGACGCCATAATGAAACAATACGAGCCAAACCCTATTCAATATGAGACTACAAACATGAAATGTGATAAGTTAACAGACTCCTCCTCCTTTAAACCAAACATGAGTATAGGTTGTGAGTGAACAAAACAGTAAGCAATTATTGCAACTACTATAGTGAACCAAAGGTTTTAGGACTTAAAGTCTAAAAAATGACTAATCAAAAAAATTCGCTGAAGTGTCCATTTTCGATAACGTCCACAAAATTTTTACTGATGACCCGCGCTTTGTAAGACTATCAGCTAATTGTTTATCTACAGTTATCCAGTTAATGGAATTTACCTCTCTTCTATCTATCTTTTGCTTGACTGATGCTATATCAATACGTAGACGTTTTTCAGCAACAAGCTTTGTTTATAATAGATTTTCATAAAGTAACTTGTGTAATGTTTTGTTCAGCGAAAGGACGCTAGGACCCAGGCCTTATATATTGTTATGTTGGTAGAGTTATATAACGTTACGTTCGAAGCACGCCGTTTTTTGGAGTTGTCTACAATCTGCCTATTAGGCCACCGCAAACATAAATATAACAAATTGGAAGGCATTTGAGACTTCTTTGATAATAGATGCAAGGTAGAGAGCAATGTCTAAACAATCCACATGTTGAGACCTATCTACTGAACGATTGATTTCTTCTCCTTGCAAAAAGGCAGCTTTTATGTCTATTGCTTTGGCTTTCTAACGATTGTTGATGTTATGGCTAAGAATATGTGAAGTGATCTTTTGCTGGCAGTTGGTAAATCTGACCTAAACTCTGAATTCTGTTCCAATCCTCTTGCAACTAACCTAGCTTTAATAGATTTTTGCCCATCAATCACCTTTTCTGTGATTACCCAGCGTGTGCTCATTCTTGTCTGTCCTGCATCTTCAACTTCATCAAAGACTTTGAATTTACACAAATTTTGCATTAATATGTTTAGCTTCCTCCACTTTATCTGACACAGAATTGTTATTTACAACTTCCAGTGACTCCCATCTTCACATCTTTATCAAAATAAACCCCTTTTGGCTGCTCTTCCCCAAAATCCTGTTTGTTCAAGTATGCCCAGTTCCTTTCAGATGCTTTTCCACTTCTGCTTATTACTGTGCTTTCATGCCATACATCAATGGGTGGATGAGGAAAACTAATTCGGCTAGATCGCAATATCGTATCTGAGTCCAACGAAATTGGATGAGCGTCCTCTTAGTTTGTTAAAAAGTTCAAGATAAGTAAATTTGGTATTGTTAAACGTTATTGAAGTAACATGTTGGCCTGAGATATCTTTCGTATATACGCTCCTCCTAGCGCGTCCGCATTCCCCGTGTCACCTTCCGAAAGTGGTTTGCGAAGCGTGCTATGTAGATTACGGGAGATTAAAGAGGTGCTGGGTCCGGGTTCTATTCATGTTTATAAAACCTGTAAATATTGTAGGTCTTGATGTTATGTTTTCCTTTGTAGATTGCATGTACATAGAAAGTCAGCGCCCCGACGTGCCATACTTCATTTGCTCGATCCGGGATATTAGAAAGGTGAGTTACCATAGCAATAACTTATGTAACTGCACAAAAACCTATCCGCTAAAGTTGTTGTTGCTGTTTAAAGATGAGGATTCTCTTTATGCACATTCCGAAGTCTTGCGTTTCTTCTTGTAACGCTGACAAATATCGCATTGATCTGATACATCATCAACTAGATCCAAAGTGCTGCTTCATTAATGCCTGCATCTTTCATTAAAGATTTCAGTCTTTGTGATATGCGGTGAGCAAACTGCTTATGAAGCTTTTCCACAAGAGCCAATTGCACTTTTCTTTCATAAGTGTGGTTTGATTGGACTTGAAGGCAGGATTCAACTGGTAACTCATGCTGATGTAGAGGAACACAGTAATGTCTGAGCTTATGCACTGTAGATCAACTTCATGTCCAAAAATTGTTGCACTGTCATTTTCCAGATCTAGTTCTACTTTAGCAGCTTTTATTGAATCCTCACTCAAGAGTAATGAAATGTCACTCTCAACAACATCTGTCACAATTTTAAAATTGACAACTGCTAAAGAACATGGAATTGTCCTTTGGACTGTAACTAACACCCACCTCCAAATCTGAAAGTTCTATTGCTGTTCTGCTGGGCAACCTGTGACACTTTATCATCACTCAGTGAGTCCAAATAGCCATTCTTCACCCGCAACAGTAGAACTACATGCACTACCAAGAACTGCCGAATACATGCACTCTGCCACTAAAACTTGCATTTCTGTGACTTGATTTCAAGTAAACAAAACTGCCTCCTCAAAAGCTGCTTTTCTCGCTTTAGTTTCATATGAATTTGGACAGTCCTTCTTTAAGTGTCTTATTAACCGACAACTCCTACATCGTAGAGGATATCCATCTGGTCCAATGGGGTTAACCCGCTTGGTCCTTAATTCATAGCCAGCAGCCGACCTCCCCTTTCCTTTACCTGGAATGCCAGTACTTCGACTATAGGCACTTTGCTGTATATTCTGAGGATGAAAGCTCCGCTTCCTTGCCCAATTAAAGCTACTTTGTGAGTAACCTTTTGTGAATAAGTCTTCCTGGTTTTGATCTGTTTCTTGATAACTTTCAGTAACATATGCCGGCTCAACCTTAATAGCACTATGAGATATGGTCTCCTTGGCCAGAGATTGTTTTCCAAAAAACCTTAAAGCACTGCCCATCTGTTTTAATAAATCGGCTGTCTGTTTATAATCCACTCCTGTAAGAACCAACTGACTGGCTTTCTGGTCTAATTCTGCTCCTCTAGAAGCCTGAATGCACGAACTGCTTCAGGAATCTCCATTTGAATTTGTTTGTTCTATTCTAAAGCTTTTCAAAATCCATTACATAAACATCCATCAACATGTCAGCCTTTCGGCCGAATCGGTCAAAGTCAAAGAATGTTTCATATGCATCAGATAATTCATCCTTCTTAAATATTTGATCCATGTAAGTGATTAGTTTGTATTGCCATCTGCGACTTTCAAATCATCAATCGTCACAACACTAAACACTTTATCTCTTATCCCACTTCCATCATTCTCAGGCAAAGATATGCAACTGCCAAGCCTTGTTTATTCTCTGTAAGATCTGTTAGCTCCTTCCAGGCATTTATCTCTTCAATCCATCTACTGTAAGTTTATTATCAATATCGAACACCGGCGGTGTTTTAAAGCTGCCGCCATTTTGAAACTTCTACCTAATCCAACTCTGATAATCCGCCGATCCGCCGATTTTCTGTACTGTGTAACAGTTCTCATTTAAAAACATACACTTTCTTCCATCTATAAACGCTTTGCTAACTTTCATTTTGCACAACTACCCTCTGCTACCACGAAAAGATGACACCATAATGAAACACATGTTTATGCATTTAGGCACTCTTCCAAGCCAACCCTATTCGATACGAGGCCACTAACATGAAATATGACAGTTTAACATTATGCCTAAGTTAAGTTTGGTTCTTTGTTAAGAAGTGATCTTGCAAGTTTGTAACTTTGATTCAGGTATGAAGATCATTGTTTGCTATCTCTCATAAAGTGCATACGCAATTTTTCATTAAGTTTTTCATAAAGTGCTTATACTGGGTAGAAAGTCGATTATACAAACTGCATCCACTTTTGCCATATTGAAATATTTTGTGAATTTAATTAGGTGGAATGATGAGAACTCGTCCGGGGAGATTATGTTATTTAGCAAAGAGAGGAAACATCTCAGAGAATATCCATAAACTGATTGAAGTTAAACCTGAGAATTATCCTTCACCTCTGCTTGCCAAGGTAATCATAGCTATAAACGTTGTCCTACGATGACGCAACAGTTCTCCCCAAAGAACGTGAGTGTTACCAACAAAATGTAACAAATCAAACAAAATTGATTTGGGCGATCAAGGGCAAGGGACAATAGAAAGACAAGTAGATAAACGAACAAGAACGAAATTTAAAAGCCTGCTTTCAAAAAACACTCCGGAAAGCACCTAGTACTCATCTAATCAAAAGACAATTGCAAAACTGTAAGAAAGGCTTCGTTATTTACAAATGATTTAGCAGGGCCAGTAATATCACACGATTCATTGTACCGAAGGGAAAAGGGCGATGATAAGCACAGTTTCAGGCTGCCTAAGTTCTTGTCCTGTTTGTAATTATGGTTCACTGTTCAGTGATAAATACCGACAATTGCCCGTCGTATCTGTACACAGTATATAGGCAACTCGACAGGTCTAAAGATGTACATTAACAAGTATATCGGAAATAAGTATACAGAAAATATTTCACCTATTAACATCTCACTTATTGAACTTAATCATCCTGTTTTTCCGTCCTTAGTTCAGTTGGCGGATGGTGAGGATGGACTCCAAGGGACGGAAATGAATAATTTTGGAAAAATTTTCATCCGGAGAAAGCAGTGAGTGGTTTGGCTCACTAGCGCGCTTTGATTTTTTATATTGTTGTTTTGCTTATTATAAGTATTAGTTTGAGTAGTTTGTTTCCTACCTGTTTCGCATGACGGTGTTCCATCACCATTCATCGTCTTGAAGTGAGGCGTAGGGGCGATGAGAAACGTCGTTTCAGGTGCCTTAGGTTGTTGTGTTTTTGTAATCACAATCCCCAGTTCAATGTTTAGTACCGACTATGGCCCCTCGGTCAGTACAGAAGAACATTGAATAGGTATCGTAGGACGGTTATGCGATACCAAGTGGGAGAGTTTTTACCAATAAACCAATAATTTGGAGCAACTACATGTATCATAGTGTTAAGTAGTAGCTTGGGTAGTTTGTTTCCTACCTGTTTCGCATGACGGTGTTCCATCACCATTCATCGCCTTGAAGTGGGGCATAGGGGCGATGAGAAACGTCGTTTCAGGTGCCTTAGGTTGTTGTGTTTTTGTAATCACAATCCCCGGTTCAATGTTTAGTACCGACTATGGCCCTCGGTCAGTACAGAAGAACATTGAATAGGTATCGTAGGACGGTTATGCGATACCAAGTGGGAGAGTTTTTACCAATAAACCAATAATTTGGAGCAACTACATGTATCATAGTGTTAAGTAGTAACTTGGGTAGTTTGTTTCCTACCTGTTTCGCATGACGGTGTTCAATCACCATTCATCGCCTTGAAGTGGGGCATAGAGGCGATGAGAAACGTCGTTTCAGGTGCCTTAGGTTGTTGTGTTATTTGTGATCACATTTCCCCGTTCAACGCTTTAGTATGATCATAGCCCATTGGTTATCTACGCAGGAGCATTGAATAGGCGTATCTCGACGAGGTCTAGGGATATTCACGGGGACAAATTTTGCAGTTTAACCAATAATTTGGAACGACTACAAATAACATAAAAAGTTATTTTATTCATAATTAGAGTAATGATTAAAGTAATGGTAAATGGTAATTTAGGTAGTTTGTTTCCTACCTGTTTCGCATGACGGTGTTCCATCACCATTCATACCTTGAAGTGGGGCATAGGGGCGATGAGAAACGTCGTTTCAGGTGCTTTAGGTTTGTGTTATTTGTAATCACAGTCCCCGTTCAACGGTTTAGTATGACCATAGCCCATTGGCTCTGTACGCAGCAGCTTTGAATAGGCGTATCTCGAACGTGGTCTAGGGATATTCACGGGGACTAACTTCGCAATTTAACCAATAATTTGGAACGACTACAAAAATAATTATATTATTCATAATTAGAGTAATGATTAAAGTAATTGTAAATGGTAATTTAAGTAGTTTGTTTCCTACCTGTTTCGCATGACGGTGTTCCATCACCATTCATCACCTTGAATTAGGGCATAGGGGTGATGAGAAACGTCGTTTCAGGTGCCTTAGGTTATTGTGTTATTTGTGATCACAGTCTCCCGTTCAACGCTCTAGTATGACCTCAGCCCATTGGCTCTGTACGCAGTAGCTTTGAATAGGCGTATCTCGAACGAGAGATCCATGGGGAAATGCGATTTTTACGAATTAACCAATGATTAGAAATGACTACACCTAGTGTTACTGATATGTTTGATTTTCCTTATGCTCCCTCTGTCTTCCGAGGCTAAGGGGTTACGTTTCTTCAATTTAAGCATAGTTGGGGATTCAGGACGACGGTTGGAAAGTTATGCTGAGGCTTTTCAGGACGATTTACAACTTCTTCTAACCTGAGAGAGGTGGTAAGTAGCGAAGAAATTTTTTTTCGTTGTATTCTTTCTAGGCCCCTATCATTGATAAAGTTGCAAGTAGCTAATGCTTTCAGTTGTCCTCACTCTTCACATGCGTCTTAATTTTTCACTTGTGTTAGGGTATTTGGATGTTGATAAACGCTTTTCAGGTACCTTAGGCTTTTTACCCTTAATCACCTTCCTCTTTCAATGTTCAATGCTTAGTTTCACGAATCATGTCATTTCGCAGACAATGGGTTGAGTGGGAAGAGGTTGCAGTTCAGACAATGTTTTGGAACAATCAAAAGAATCAAAAGTACTCTTTCTTATTGCTTGGAGCCAAGGGAGTCGATGCAAAGACGTTTGAGAGCTATTTGTTTCCTAAACCAGGTACTGATAAGATTTTGGCACTTTTTTACTATAATTCTTGTATATTTAGCCGTGTCTTTGTTTAATTTCTTTGACTTGAGATCTCCTTCCTTGGATTTATAAAGAAAGACATTGGATATTGAAAGGAAAAGCATTATTTTTGAAACGGAAAATGTAAAGACATAGATCCATGCTTTTGTTATGATGGCGAAAGTTTCAACCTGAAGCTGTGAAAGCCAGTGACATTACAAGGAAGCAATGATTAGTACACATTGGTTGTGAACACAGAAAGGCAAAACGAAACCTTCTACACCGTGACCCTGTAAAAAGTCTCGCAAAATCAACTTATTCTTAGAAAGATCTTTCTTTTTATTAAAGCTCTAATCATTTTGCACCTCTTTTCTCTTTAGATGTGGTTGGGTCATTTGAAAAGACGGTATCATGGCCAGCATATTTAAATAAATAACTAGCAACAAGAACGGAAATAGAAAGACTGCATTTGTGGCTAAGGTTTGGGAGACCCCATTGGAGAAGAAGACAAAGAGGCTTTTTATCTGTACCAGGTAAGTCCTGTCTTCTCACTTCTTTATGTTGCAGTTTTGACACGGCAAAAAAGACATTCTACAATCCTAGATGAGATGTTGCGTACGAGGAGCAGTATAAAATGTGAACGGCAACAGGGACGCATGCAATGTGCAAAGTTTGCAGATATTGAGCTTGCAAAAAGGAAATCGAGCTTTTAGAAGTTGTAACTTACAGGATTAGCCAAAAAGAATTTAATTGCACAGGGTTGTATGTTAAAGCAATTTATGAAACTAGAATTTTGATGTAGTCAGCAACTAGTGGTTTTTCCAATGCTTCATAACTTCACGATCAATCTCTGATTTGATTACATTTTCAAGATATGAATGTCACCAATTTGTAGATCATTTATATTTTGAATTTCAAAATCTGGTATTTGTAGTTTATTTGGTATCATTTTCGCAGGAAAATGTGTAGAACCACGAAGAGCTTCATACTATCTTTCGATGGCTTAGTCTATCTGTAATCTTTTCTTTCCATCAGGATAAAACTCAATTAGTGTTTTTTCTAACCAATTTGTTTTAATTCTAGAAAATGTTCCTCACATGGTTGTGAACGGAAAACAGCCTGTGAAAATTAGCCAACGAAAGACAAGAGACAGAAATGAGAAATTCTGTTCATTAAACGAAGCAAAACACGATCCATGTACATGAATCAAATTACAACCCTCTACCAATGTGCATACCTCATCCTGGTTTCAACCAAAAAGTAAGAAGTGTTGCTTTGTACTCATTCTATCCCCTTGGTGTCATAGTGCTTACGGCGAAAATTGTGACTAGAATGCATTTTATGAATGTACCATTCCGTCGTCTTGAGAAAAAGGTAGCGAAATATGCTTTTAGTTAAGCCAAATACCTGCGAGGAGAATTAGATGGCCTATGCGATGGGAACCTGATGATCGATGAGTCATTCCAATTAACGTTAAGTGTGGCAGTCACCTTGAAATCATAGTGAGTACTATCTTTTAAACAGTAAGAGTTATACTGAAATTTATTGTACCATCAACCTAGGCTTCATTGCTGATGTAAGAATGCTACCTGTATTTGCTCTTCTATTGAAATATGCCTATAGCTTTGTGAATTATTTTCATAAAATGCGATAACTATACTTCCTTTCAACTGGCCTTTTATCAACTCTTTTCAATGCTTATCAACTCTTTCAACTGGCCTTTTATCAACTCTTTTCTGGCCTTTTGCTCTGAGTGGTCGTTATCACAGCCAGCCAATTCTAACAAGCAACATCTCTATCTTTAATTAATGATTTAACAGGACTTAGAAATTTAGTTTCGGTGAAAACGTAATTGGAATAGAAAACGAGGTATTTCTCTGAACTTTCTATTCTTGAGCTTAATTTGAATTCCGTGCCCAAACGATTATCCACTAAAGTCTCTCGCTTTTCCCATTTGATAAGGGCTACCATGGACTATGGGGCTACAAGGGACTTCAGCTAAGTGTGGGCTAAAGTATCTTATTCCTTTGTGAACAACAATACAAAGAAGACTTGGCCATCTTTTCGTGAAGTTTATTTTGCCAATCGCAGAATGATCTGTAAATTCCTGCTTTCCTTACCCTTTTGGAAGAAAATACATTACTTTTAACTTCGCTGTCACATCATTTTTAGCTTCTTAACTGAAAAATATGCGTCAAAGGAGCCGTAAATCTGTCTTTTTTGGTCCAGACAAGAATCAATGTATAGATGCTCCGTTAATTGTTATTCTAAAGTTTGACATGTCCCTCTCGCAAATCACAAAGCTCAGATACGCTAGGAATCGTGTAACCTATTCATTTTGGTTCATTAGTTTGCAGATAAATATAAATACACAACATGAAGACTTTATAATGAAATTTCGATGTTATTCTAGATTTACCAACAAGTGTCGTGCTTTGTTCAAACAAATGTGGAACTGTGGTCTCATGTGATTACAGAAAGGTGGTCACATCAAGGTGACCGCTATCATGGCTTCAAAAAACACAGTCCAGTTGCTCGATCTACTCCTTTTAGAACAGTGATTGAAGTGGCGGTTTGTTTCAGCAAGAATTGGTACTCGAATGCATTCAATATAATGTGACAAGAATTTACTGTCTCATGTGTAATTTATGCGGAGGCTTAGATCCGCCCCTGTTTTCCCTACCATCAATGAGGGTTCACTTTTCCTTTTTCACCAACTTTTCCTTTTTCACCAACCAGCAACTTTTTCAAAGCATTCAAAGCTTCTCTTTCCTGAGTGTGCGGAAATTTGATTGAATAAACAGCAATTATTGAATAAAGGTATTTGACAAACACTCTATGATATCCATTTCAGTAGAAGGGCAAAAAACAATCAATGTAAAAAAACTTGAGCTGACGTTTTGTTCTCGATATAGATTTTTGGTCTTTTCAGTCCATATTATTGCATAAGATTTCTGGAAGATTATGGTTTGCAGAATGCAACATACAATATAATTTGCTACATAGTACACGAGAAATACCAAAAAGATGTGAATAAATAAAAGATGTGAATAAATGAAAAGTTGTTTGTAGTTTGACAGACAGCATTCTAGTCCTAGTAAAGCGAGTATTGCATTAAAATGCCATCGTCACGCAAGCTATACTTTCCTTAAGATGGTGGTAAAACCGCCAAAGAAACGTTTGATTTCTGGCGTTGCTTCTTGACAAACATGGCATTCATGAAGGTCTCTTGACAGTGATGTGGCTGGACCATTTTGGTTGGGTGGCGTTTAGAAAAAAAGTGGCCAACTTTACTTTTCTGTCCAACTTTTTCTCCACAGAAGGTTTCAAGATTTCGAGCCCTGAAGACTAAACCCTACTACTCCAAAATTTTTGGATGCTCGGGTGCAGGTAGGAGATATGCTGGAAAATGAAGGGGAAGATTGGAACATTGTAATTGACGACAGGTCACGTAGTGTAGTGGAATTGGGTGTGAAAACGCTCTAATCCTGACAAAAATGATAAAAATCTGTAATTCGGCACAGATGTTCTATTCTATGTTAGATATGACAAAAAGCCCCATTAATTGGGAATTGGAAACCCCATATATGGGCGAGCCCCATAGTGACCGACCGATAGCAGGGAATCAAATCTTTTTTTCGCCAAAACTACATAACATGTACATCTTCTGAAAGAAAAATGCATTATGTATAACTTTTTAAACATGTTTACCGTTAGTATGTGCAAATATTCAATTAAAAGGTGAAATGAAGAAAAGGCCAAGCGAATATTGAAAGGGCGCGCAGATAATTATGCAATAAATGGAATGTGTGCCTTATGTAACGATGGGTTCGAGAAAGTGTCAGCGGTGAAGGTAAGGATGAAGGACTGAAAACACAGACCCGAGTCAGTGGAGAAAGAGATTTTTCTGACTTGCAAAGGTACGTTTTATCAATTAGTGCTGGTGATACTATGTGATTAAATGTAATAAAATTTGGAGCATTTTAAGTCGAAATGTATTTATGATAGACGTCCATAATAGACGCAGTGTTAACTTCTTCTTTAGCTACTTGAATAATCCCCTATTGGTACAGTCTTGGTTCATTGTGACTGCAGAAGAATGTTGGTTGACACAAGAAAGGCGTCTACAGCAGATCCTCCAAGAAAGAAGCTACAATCTCTGCCAAAAGTAATTGGAACACCTTGAACATTAAGTGATTTTTCAACCCCCGTTCTATTCCTGTGTTTCCTTTTATGTTGCAACCCCTTCCCCCTAAAACATTGTTGGATCGTTAGGTGAAAGCCATAGCTATATGTGAATTCATCACTTGTGTTTGTAGAGTTATTTTCTTTTGCGCTATACAACATTATTTGAGGGGCGAGGTGATTCAGCACGCTGCGCGATGCGTAAATTAGAGCAAGTGTTCCACGACTTTTTGCAGAGATTGGAGTATGTTTTCTCTGCTCCACAGTAGCTAAGCGCAAGTGTTCAATTCAGAACTTTGCCTTTATTGCCAATACTCATTTCTCAATGGGTGAGCAGAGTTGATGAAAGGGGTACATGCGCCCCTGCTCACATGCAATAATCTCAATTTTATATTATTTTTGTCGGGGTAAAGCCGTAATTATACTACACTAACAAGCTCCAGGAGAGCAACATATTTTGCTAATTCTTTAAATTTTGAAGCAGACATTCGAAACATTTGAAAAATAATTTTGAATCGGACACTTGTGTTTATCGAATAAGCAAGAGGTAGTCTCACCTTTACCGGTTCCCTTAAGTCAAAGTCGTGTCTTTTCTAGGTAGTTTCAAGTACAGATAACATTCTACTTCTTCAATTTCTAACAGTTTCTGTCGCATGAAAAGGAATAGCATAACCTTTCTTCGTCGATTTACAGCTGCAATGTGATTCTGGCTGTCATTCCGTCTCCATCTGCTCGTGCGCACGGGGTTTTCTTTTCTTTCAAATCTTCTTTTGGTTTGCACAACTGGTGGTCGACCTTTAGTCAGCAAATGTCTTACTATAAATTCGAAATGATGGAGTTTTACCGGTGTAATTTGCCTCTTTCTAATGGCAATCTGCTCCACAGTAGCTAAGCGCAAGTGTTCAATTCAGAACTTTGCCTTTATTGCCAATACTCATTTCTCAATGGGTGAGCAGAGTTGATGAAAGGGGTACATGCGCCCCTGCTCACATGCAATAATCTCAATTTTATATTATTTTTGTCGGGTAAAGCCGTAATTATACTACACTAACAAGCTCCAGGAGAGCAACATATTTTGCTAATTCTTTAAATTTTGAAGCAGACATTCGAAACATTTGAAAAATAATTTTGAATCGGACACTTGTGTTTATCGAATAAGCAAGAGGTAGTCTCACCTTTACCGGTTCCCTTAAGTCAAAGTCGTGTCTTTTCTAGGTAGTTTCAAGTACAGATAACATTCTACTTCTTCAATTTCTAACAGTTTCTGTCGCATGAAAAGGAATAGCATAACCTTTCTTCGTCATTCCGTCTCCATCTGCTCGTGCGCACGGGGTTTTCTTTTCTTTCAAATCTTCTTTTGGTTTGCACAACTGGTGGTCGACCTTTAGTCAGCAAATGTCTTACTATAAATTCGAAATGATGGAGTTTTACCGGTGTAATTTGCCTCTTTCTAATGGCATTTGGTAACTAGCACAGGCAACAACATCAAATTTTACGCTCCGTGCGCTACGATTCTTGTCCTGCGCGCAATAGACCCTACATAGTATTCAAGTGATGATCAAAAGTCCCACCTTATGTTTTAACTAAACTACGAGACAGGTCAATGGGCCTTTGGCAAATCGGGCTAAATTGGAGAGTAGAGTGTCGGTCGTAACGCTGGCTGAAGAAGGACAAGAATAATATTCGACAAAATACTTAACCAGCAATATATTGTGTTAACTAGCAATACCAGAAATAATTACCGTCGTGGAATATATCAGTTTTTGAGATCTATCTAATAAGCACTGAAGAAATATTTCATACACAGGGCCTCTGACTCAAGTTTTGAAGTAGAGGGTGGCCAAATTTGTCTTTAGCCACACCCTTTCTGTACCGCGCCCCAGAGACCTTGCTTGCCGAGACAAGCTGCTGGGTCTTCAGTTTAATTTATGCTCTTTTTCAAAAGTTTGGTTTGCTTTTCTTAATAATTATTGACTCATCGTGTGAGAACTTTAGCTTTTTGGAAAGAAGCAAAATAATACGGGAAGCAAAAAGGTTAATCAAAACAAGCAAATGTTAACCATATATTTTATGACAATCTGATTTCTTGAAAGTACCAAATGAATGGTACCACTCTTAATGCAATGACACAAATTGATTCCTGCGTTACAAAATTCAGCTCATCCTGATTGTAACGAAATCCGTGTAGGTTAAGTGAATGTAAATACGAAGGTAAGTCAGTCGTGATTCAGGATAAGAGGAATACAGGCGTACAAACCAGGGTCTCTTATGAGCGTATGTGATATACTTGCATTACATATACATTCTGCAGAAATACACGGATTTAAACTGAAGTCAACAATTTGCAAAACGTGGGAGGAAGCAATTACATGGATTCATGTTCCTGGGGTGCCAGGAATGTGTCCCAAATTAAAGTCCAATCTCCTAGATGGTTTTGATAATATTTTGGAAACCCTAGGATGTGGCGTGTACTCGCTTCGTCCTCTAGTTTGTGGTTAACTTCAGAAAAAGATGCAAAATGCCCTTCAATGGGCACTCAAGCAGTGGTAACAGCAATCAGCAAAAGAATGGCGAGGTTCCATTCCCTATTACTTAAATGAAACCTTAAATTTTTTTGCAATTTGCTCAATCTGGTCATTTCTGATCAATCAAAACCACTTTTAATGTTAATCCATCAAAACCACTTTTAATGTTAATCCATCCAACCCACTTTTAAAGTTTATCCATCCAACCCACTTTTAAAGTTGATCCATTCAACCCACTTTTAACACGGTCACTTTTCCATTCAAAGTCGAAGAAGGCCCCGGTGGGGTCGAGGCAGTGACCAGGCACAAACAGGGATTCCCGGCATCAATGGCATTAGCTGGCATCCGGTCTCTCTCGTGCTCCAGTAATTTTTGTCGGAGTTATTTTTTTATCTTGTGTTATCTCAAATAAAAATAGCTTGATAATACATGCTACTCTATTTATTCAATAAAGCAATTTTATTTCCACCTGAGCACCTTTGAAGGAAATTAGATCTTTGGTCCACTCGTTGTGGTAATTGGAATAATTGTAACGACAATATAAAAAATAGGTTTGAGCCCTGAAGCCGGAAAGAGCTGGTAAAGTCTGGCTTTCAGTATGCCATTCTTAGTTAGTATGATCCATCACAGACTATGTACCTTCGCGTTAAGCTAACAAGTGTCAGCCTATCATGGGAAGAGGTTTAGCAGGATTTCTGCAAAAAGCTTTTACTTTCCACAAGAACCAATGATGTATTCGTGTTAAAGCTAGGATCTCTGCTGAAACTGGTTGCTTCTAGCTGGAGCCAAGAATCATGCAATGTGTGTTGTATGAGTCCAAGTATCTGTTCTTATGGGAACGCTGTCCTAACTGCATACATCCTGAAACGAAGTTTTTCTTCAGCAAAAGGACAGCAGCAAAAACGAAGTTTTTCCAACCGCTGGACAGTTGCCTTGCGAATTTCCTAGAAGGGACTTCAAACGATGACTTTAGTGTCAAAGGATGTCAAACAGTTTGAAGAAATGTATTTCATTGAACGAGCAGTGAGCTTTTCATTCAGAATATACTAGCATTTACGAACTTTGTTTATTATAATGTATTGTAATTTATTATTGTGCTTTTCGTGATCAGATGTAAAGAATCAATGACCCAAAGCTAAGCATTTTTGCAACATATTTAACGTTTTTGGCTTAAATAGTTTAATTTGGGTTACTGCAATTTGTAGGACTTGATTTTTTATCTAGACAATGTACATCGAGTTTGAAAATTCAGTTTTGCTCTGATGAAAATTTTCTCGAATAATTCAAATTTGGACAAAGTCGAAGAGAAAAGGAGATTTATGAATGATTATCCTGATTATCCTGAATGTGTGCCTTATGTAACGATGGGTTCGAGAAAGTGTCAGCATTTCGTTTTGTTTTAAGTTTTGATAAGGGGGTTTTCCGATGGTCTTACGAGGTTTACAATACATGACCTCTATATCGAACTGACGAGGAAAGTTCACATTTTGTGAACAAAGCAAGTATCTGGGATAACCGCAAATATAAATTTTTACTAATTCAAAAATTCAATAATGCTCGTTCTTTAATTAATACTACACAAAGTGTGCAATACTGCACACTAAAATAGGCCCTGGGTTGTCGATTTTATATGGTATAAATATATAATAGTATATTTCAAGAACAATTTGTGGTAGGAAAAATTAAAGAATCTAATTTGCTCGTTATTGACAAGAGCATATTGGTAAACAGTTAAAAATCACAGCATTTAACTGTAAAATAAGTTATACATTGACTAGCAAGCCTATCATTGCTTTTACTAATTTTCGCTCATTGTCTCCTTTTTCAATGGACCGTTTTAAGTACACAGGTGGGCGAAGAGGGCACCTTAATACGACGCGAATTTTTCGAATGAGGATCTTTTTAGCTTTTTAAGCTTCAAAACCATGCCTGTAAATTAACAAATGTTTTTATTTACTTTTCTTGCTTCAGTTTTGGGTAATGGATGAATGATGACAATTTGGTGATACGAGTTTACGCCAGCCCACACAATCTTCTTACATAAGTTTTGATTAGATTCATAGATTCAGGGCAAAAGATGATATGTTTTTATCGTTATAGTGAACCAACAGTCTAAAAACTAAACCAGCAATGTAGCCGAGGGACAAAACAACAACAACAGCCGCGATAGCAACAACAACAATAAGCACATGCTTTTAGGCCCAACACGGTAATAATGTTTTTGAAGCAAAGGGTTTACTTGGTAAATGCGCGTTAATAAGCAATGGAATCGCACACTGAAAGGCCACATAAGAAAAGGAAAACAACCCATAAAAGAGTTGGGGAGCGTGAAATGATTCCTGAAAGCAACGAAGCCCGTGAGATGAGTTCAAAGAAACAGAGCCACCTCGGACGTATTTTGGAGACGGTTTGTTTGTATTTCTTCATGATATTGAGGCATCTTGAAATTACCAAATTATCAGATGAAATATCTTCGAAATATTATTTGTGAATGATTGTCAATACATCCTGGATTTTCTAGAAATTTCCACCTGCGAGGAAACATCTCTAATAACGCTGAATATCTGCATCACATTTTACCTTACAATAGCTCCAAAGCTCTACACATCATATCTTTAAAGATATTAATTTTGGCAAATTGATGATATTCTAAATTTAGTTATTCGACTGTTTGATTTGTTTTGAATTATTTGTAGAGCATTAAAAAATCGTTTTTAGGCCTGCAATCTTTTCAACAATGAAGAAAATCTGAGCCCACTAGCGTCTCTAGCGAACTTAGCTACAGACAGCAAGGCTGTAACCGAGCTCATAACTTTGGACATTGGGAAGCAATTGGTGGATCTTATTATTCACAAGAATCTTAAGATTCAGGAAATGGCTGCAGGCATGTTCAGGTAAATCTCTTTCTGTCTCATATCTTTTTGGTGTGGGGCTTCTTCTGGGTTACCAAAAGTGTAGTGTCTGAGGCCATGGCTTTCTGGCTTCTCTGTTGAACGGCAACTATCTTGATTTATTTAACTAAAACTTTATCATTTCACTATTTAGTGTATCATAGTCCTTTTTTCTTGCTGTTAGAAATCTTAGCACAACTGGGGGCACAGAAGCATGTCTATGTTTGGTCAAAGATGGATTTCTAGACAAAATTGGGATTGCACTAAGAGAGGTATCATGCCATACCTATTTACAGAATTTACAGAAAGAATTTTATAAATGCAGGGCAATGCAAGAACTTTTGCTTTTTATCTGTCACTCCTGGATAAATCACACAGGTCTGTCAATTCCTTGTAGGTTGATATGTTTGGAGCTCTAATGAATGTTGTATTTGACACACCTTAGCGACTTTTCAAGTTAGTCTCAAAGTATCCCAAGCGCTAATACATGTTAGATGATGTTGTCAGTGTTTAGAGTCCATAAAGATCTGCTCAGGGACATTGCACCATCTATTGACATGCTGTTTTTTTGTTTTTGTGATTTCATATTTCCAATGCTAACCTTTGATGTTCTTTAGTTTTATGAAATCTTTGTCTTAATTTTTCTACATTTTATATAGTAAACAATTTGCTAATCCATGAGTACTGCATGATGGTTTTCTATAGAGTTTTTCAACTTTTTCCTAGGACCTACAACTACTAAGATCATTGGAGCATGACAACAACAAAACTGTTGTTAGTGCCATAAATCAACTTTTGGCACTTCTGTGCAATCTCTGGTTGGTTATTAAATGTACAGTTACACACATACAGTGTTGAAAACACTGTCAACACTGTATTTTAAATTTCTCTCCACTAGATGCCAGCTGATCATTGATAGACATTTATACTGATATGTAATGCGTTTTTCTTCTGAGGTCATTTGGTTCGTATCTCATTATTATGAAAGTTTTTTTAGTGCTCCAATTTGCCTGAATTGAAAACTTACATCCTTGTCAACCTTACATTTGAAAGTCAATCTTGACAATCATTATTCAGAAACACTCAGCCTTGATTTCCTACTAGTTAAAACATGGCTTGTTTCCTTCTGTATGTAGCGAGGCTTCAGTTGAAGCAGTTAAGCTGTTCAATGAGGTGAAGCTTATGCAGACTTTGATCTCCCTCTTTTTGATGGACAGAGCAGAGCTCAGTCTCACACTTCCCGTTGGTGAGCGTTTTGTCTTGAATTTAGTTTGGACCGTATTGGGCCTCTTCTGCTATTTCTAGATACCCACAAAAGGTTAACCCATAAAGACTTCAGTAGCATGAAAAGGCTACAAAGCTCTTTCCAATATTTGGTGTTTCTTTAACTGATTCTAAACCATTTCTTTCTATGCGAACATGTTCACTTGCCACTAACTTTCCTTATCTCATTTGATGTACTAGCATTGATGGCGTTGTATTTCATCTTTAGCCAAGTGTTTTGCCATAATAACAGAAGAGAATGAAGAAGCAATTGACTACCTTGTGAGTAGCCGTGATTGCCAGGGTCGAATGGAAGATGCCTTAATGGACATTAAAGAGACCAGCCAGCATTTGCTTCTCGCAGCAACAGTCTCAGGTGATCATTAAACAAATCTCCTTCCCTCAAATGAGAATAGACTCATTAAGAAAGGTTCATACCAGAAGTATGACAATTCCAGGACTCTTGGTTTAACTCATTTATTTTTTAATCTAAACATTTTAGGAAACATTTAATTGGTTTTGCATCGTATATCTGTTTCAAATTTGTATTAGCAAACATCACATCTAAATTGGCACGGATTCAGATGAAAATGTATGGCGATCGCAAAACCCAGCAATCGTTTGAATCTTCACGTACATTCTTTGCAAGCCATTTTTTAAGTCACAAGTATTCGGCGTAATTTTTGCCCTTCTCCTCCTCTAAGATGAAGACACAACAAAGTGGTATCATCACTCTCTTTCCTTCTGTCCTGGAACAGGAGCAAAAGTTTATACAACTTGCACTCTTGTTATGAAAATTCTTGAAGAAATAGAAATTTTTTTATTCGATTGTTAAAGGGAATTGAAGCATATTTAGAAGGCTCCGAGCCAGCAAGCTCGAACTGTCAATCAAACATCAACCAATCACAAATAACCATTACCATTTCATGTGCTCACTTCCACTGTAGATTGCACGCGTTATGGCTTTGAATCTACTTCATGTGTACAGTTAGAATGTGATTACACAGCGCAGGCTCTGTACTGTCTATCTATGCTTCTTTTCCCTTTAAGCTGGAAAATCGTTATTTCGTTTTTTTCTAAATGTTGACTATAATGAAAGAAACAGTTTCCTATGCATGACTGTATAAATTTAAACATTAACTTTTCGGGTATTATTTTGTGAACATATGCAGCTGTCGTAAGTAATTAGTCAAAATGCTGGTCCTCCTCTTGTCTATGTTTGGCCCTTTTGTAAATGAAGGGGCCCCCTTGCACTTTCTATAAGTTTTGGTGCGGTTTTTGTAGGTGTTCTAGTGAATATGCGTGGGAAATTGCAGGAAGATCGATGGAAGCACCTAACAGACCATGTGCTGAATACAATTGATTGGGCAATGCAGATCGACTGCCAACCGATGCTAAAAGGTGTTTCGTCCAGCACTTTCAACGATGCTATGGTGATTACTCATGTTAATATTCATCCACTATTTGCCGGTTATTGGTTTTCTGGGAAGGCTATCCGGAGATGGTCTGTTTTACAGTACAGGCTGGCTTTCAAAAACTCACTTCTACATTTTCGTTTCAATTCCGCCCTGCTTTGCTTAAGTCTCGTGGATAGACTTGAGATTTGAATTTCAGATTACGATCCTTCGACGAAATCTTTCACTGGAGCTCACCCTACAGTGATTGCGCATTTTGGGGGAACGGGACTTAGCGTGGAAGTGTGCACGTGACATGTCTAAAAGAAGTCATTTTGTTGCAGGTGGAGGATTGCCTATCCTTGCTGTCGGCAAAGCAAACTTGCTTGGAGCTTCTTGCAAATTTATCCTGTTTCAATGGTAGGGGAATTAATGTTTACATAGGAACATGTCGTTTCAATTCAAAGATGCTGTAGGACTATTGATATGTTAGTGCGTCCAAATGAATGTTGTATATTGAACGTGATAATTTGAATTGCAGATAACGAAAGTGAGATGGGGATATCTGATGATGATCTCGATGGTATGGAAGTGGATGAAGATAAAACTGAAACTGTAATGTTATTTTTTGAATTTAGCAATTACACTATGGATATGCCAGCCACTGCCTATTAAATGTTGCATCAAATCTTGCGAAAGAAAACTTCGCGAAAAGACATGGCTGAAAGTTTTTCAGTTTGATTTTCAATTCGCAATTTGAAGTTTTCAAGGACCATACCGTAGACTAAAACCATTTTTGATATTCAAAGGACAACGTAAATGTTGCGTTTATTTAGCATGTTTTTATTTGTTTGCATTTACTAGGACACAAGCTCAAGTAACTCTCGGGTCGAGCTGTTTGTTTCGTCGAAGGCCCTGACAGAGAAAGTAAGTGGACCGGTTTTCACAAATTGCATTAACTCTTGTTGAAGTCAATAAGGGACGAAGTTCGTGATGCAGATGATTCATAACTTTTGACTTATCATCATCTCCTCAATATTTTCTGCTCATCGAAACTGCGCAAGTCCTTCAGTGGTTTTTTTAGTAATGTATTTCTTGTCATGCTCCTGTCCAGGTTTTCAGCTGTACGCAATACGCAGATGTACCAGACATGATTCTGCTGCAGGAAAAAGCAGAAACAAATTGTTTATACGAAGCGTAAGTACTTTCCCATCTATAAGCCAAGTATTGGTGTCTATCTACATGTTTTCTTTTTGCCTTAGTTGAAACAAAGGCGTCTTCATTAAACTTTACAGGGTACGATTTTATACTGTTACTTAAACTTTGTTTCGCATACTTATAAGCAGTCTGCATTATTGACTTGAATCGCCTAGAAATTGTCAAAAATATCCTTAAATGTGTCAGTTATGCGGTGTTTTACTTTGAGCTACATGTCTGTTTAGCTGCTGTTGTGCCGTGGCTCAATCTACTGCTAATTACTCGGCGGGCTCTTTTTTTTCGTTGTTAGGATACTCAGAATACAGAGGTCCGCCTATTTTTGCCTGGGAAACATGATTGATAACAGCCCGTTTGCAGATGGGACACTCGTAGAGAGTATATGGAAAGATCTATCTGAAAAATTGTGTGCTAGGACCGGTAAGAAGCTTTTATGCTGCATGGGCATAAATCTTAGAGTTCGAGGATGGCTTGGCAAAGTATTCCGCGCCACTCCCGACGCCTTCATGTCTCAAAACGTAGAGTGGAAATGTGACCTAATCATTGCTGATTTCCCGGGTTGAAATAATTCTTCTGTTATAAACTCATTCTTTTTTACTCAAGCGACAAACCATCCTCTTATTTTTCCCAAGGATTTTGCTATAGCTAGGAGAGTATATGTTTAAAGTTGGGACATTTCCAAATCTTAAGCCATCAAATCCACCTCAATCAAATTAATACAAACTTTTACCGAGGACCTGCAAACATTTTTATCAAACTTTCCTGTAGGAAGCTGGAAGTTAAATCGCAAAACTTCGAAATGACTTATAGCTTTATGATTAAATATTCCGTACTTTAACGTTGCAAAGCAAATGAAGCCAGATGTCCATTGCAAGATGTTGCAAAAAGTTAGCTAAATATTGATCAAAAGAATTTCAACGATTAATTTGCAGAATAGGTGTTAGAATATATGCGGAACGCACCGTTTGTAGATACAGGGATGTTGAACTATTAACAGGAACTTTCAAATTTATACCACGGAGTCAGTCATAAAGAGTTTTTTTCATGCTATTCTATGAATTGCAAATGTTACCAGCTATTCTGGCAGCACTAGAAGCCTTCTAATTCATTTGTGCATTTACTCGAGATTTTCCTCTTGAACATATAGAATGTCATGCTGAAAATGGTATCTAGTGTGGGCCTGTCATTTCTATTGTTTTATTGTGCCTTTGAAGTGAGAGCCTTTCGAATTGTTCAGAGATTGAAAGTGCCTTCCTTGGTTTTGTCAAGGCACTTAACGCCGCCTATGTTGTCAGAAATTACTGTATTAATTTGTTGTATGAATTTTTACTGTCCGCTTAAAGCAATGCTAAGCTAGAGTTCCTTGTTGTGGTGCTATCTGCAAAAAGTTGCTCTATACTCTCTAGACCTATGTTAACACGATTAAAAATAGGTCGTATACCGTAATACGTTTTATGAATTACAATTCCGTAAGTACTCAGTTAGTTATACCGATGAATGAAGAATCGCACACTGTGAGAAGAGTAACAGTGTCCCTCCAACGTCTGCTAAACTAATTGCAAATTAAATATTTTCGGACATGTCAGCTTGCCCTGACTGTAGTCCGGCATCTTGCTAATCTCTAGGTTTTTCCTTCACAGCCGTTTTTGCACCGTCCGAAAGTGATTTGTTGTTGGGCATGACCAACTGCCTAAGAGCTGTTGCTGTTCTCATTGCAGACGGAAAATGCCACAATGTAAGCCCTTATGCTTGATTCGTTGCTGCATTGCAATGTTCTTTGCTGGAGAGGATTAATTCATCACTAAAGTCCTATTGTTGTATATTGTTCACCTTCGTGAAATTAAGGTGAAGTTTTAATGATGTGAGAGCTCTTTTTTATCGAAGTTTTACTGTCTGATTGAGCAGTGACAAAATGTTGTTGTCTCAGATCGCATGTTTTGCATTGAAACGTGCTATGAAGTTGCTCGATGCCGGCAAAAACTGAATGCTTGATATGAGAAGGTGCTGTTAATGTCAGGTCATTTTGATCGTCATTTCCTATACCAATAACCTAATAACCATCCTCTTTGACTAAACCTACTGCAAAAACTTTGTAGCTTAAGTATCTACCTTTAGATGCTGTGCGCTTCCTGCCTTTTGGATACTTTGGATACTTTGCTGCCAAGTAGAGCACGGTTGCAAAAATATGACCCAATTTGCTTTATTCTCAATTTTCATGCTTTGAAGGCACAATCTCACTGCCTTTTAGTTCTTAATGGACGAGAACAACTTGGTGAAGATGATTGAAAGTTGGTACTATTCTACAAAGGACCTGCAGATTCGTTGTAATTTGTTAAAAGTATTCGGGGCCATTGGCAAAATATTTTCAAAGAAGGAAGATGAAAAAATATTCCTAGAGGTTTGTTCGTTCTTTTTTATGTTGTTTCTACAGATTGGTGAATGTTGCGAAAAACGAAAAGCCAGAGAAAGTCTTTCCATCATTGATATTTCCTTTTTAATACCAATAACAACTATTCAAAGATCCACCTTAACCTATCTAGTCTGTAACTTTTGTTTCTTTTTAGCAAATTGCCAACGTTTTGTGTCGTGAATTAGTTATGGACAGCCCGTTGATGATTGTAGTTGAGGCCCTGGATGCGACGTTCGATGCCTTTGGTGAAGATGGCCTTCCCGACCGAGTTCTGTCATCAAGCGGCCTAGACAAACACTTATGTTCCGTTGCTGCTTGGATGAACAAAAAGGTTTCTGCTACGTTATCTTCGCATCGTTATGATTGCATGATTAGACCGTGCTGTGTCTAGCCAGACCCGTGTGTTAATCAATCGTATTCCATGCCAATATTTAATACCAGCTCACTTTTTCTAGCGGGTAGTTCTAGCGATCTCACTTCCACTCTCTTCACCTCTATTATACATACGTATTTTAATCTCTACTTTAGATACCTCACACCCTCTCTTTATAGACACTTCGCAGCGAATTAATTTTTCCATTATGATTGATGACTGCTTTTGATATCTTTATGCATTTGCTTGAAATTCTGTCTTTCTGCTTGATATCCACAGATAAAGAACGACAGGCATGTTGCAAGAGAAGATATGAAGATTGCTCGCGACGCGAAGGTCAACTTGGATAGATTTATTGACTACAAGAAATACACTTGTTGATTCTCCTAAGTGAGTTTCAAGTTTTGGGGTGCACGAGGGTGGCTCCTCAGCCGACAAAAGGGTTTCCTCTCTGTCCTGACCTTGTTTGTTGTTCATTGTAAATTTGGTCGATAAAGAGACATATCAAAGATTTTTAATAGTTTTATATTTTAATAAGTCTAGTTATTTTAGATGATAGCCTAGAATCATTGTGGAAATAAATGGTAGTAATTTTCAGTTCCTCTGCACTTTTCTTTTCCACCTTGGTCGATGTGCCGTATGACGATGCCATGGCCTCTATTAGGCTGCAATTGACTGGCTCGGCTGTTTTTAACTCGCTTTGCTACTTCTGTATGACATCACATTTGAATTCGTTTAAAGAGTGATTGAGTTGCTTGTCAAGATGTCTTGCAATTGATGTTTAGTATTGGAAAAGCTGCAGCGTTGTCACGTGACGTCAACGATAATTCAATGCAAAGATCATGCAAATTCTTTAGATCATGCAAATTTTGTTGAGAAAAATATTGAAGAAATCACCTAAAGCGATTGCGATGAAATGAATTATTGAAATTTGAGAGTCGTCTGCAGCCCCCCGTCTTGTTGGAGAAGCCAGGTTTTTTAAAGATAATGGGGGTCTATTTAACTGCCAGGGCTGCAAAGGAACCATCTTGTTTACATAGCCCTTATCGCAGTTGTAACCGACAATGTAACTATGCCCCTGATTTCTGTCTTCAACTTACACGAGTCTTCAATACACTTTGATAAATCAGTTAGAAGGTGATTTACAGCAACTTGGTCATAGGAGTTATTCGTGACACGTTTGTTTTGAAGAGCCAAAGATGAAAACTGATTCAACTGGAGCTTTTTGTCGCTGCTTTGTCAACCAGCACTGACCTTGTAGTGTTGTCTTGCCTAACAATAATCTGATAATTGGGTTATCAAGGAAACTCTTGGCTAAACTTTATATGTATTCAATCCTCTGCTATTTTAAGTTTTGAATAAAGTGGATGGACGACATCACTACTAACCTCCAATTCTCATTCTCACGTACTCATTCGAAAGTTCCTCAAATAGAGTGGAAGGGTCGCTTATATGAATGCCTTGCTAATAATTACTTCATTTTTGCTTTCAAATAGAGCATCAAATGACTCAAAATATTTAACATCAGGCGAATGGACCATATTAAATATCAGGCGAATGGACCAAGTGATGAAACTCAGCAGGCAGAAAATCACTTGTGGATAACTTTCGCGGAAAGTTCGATCAGGTCACCTAGCAACGGAATGGAAAACACATAATGATTTTAATCTGTTGTGTGGACACTTGTTTGGCAAACCAATAGTTGTTCTGCTCTTTCTTACTGGGCTGTATGCGGTATGAGCTTAGTTTGGCATTGAAGCGAAAAGCACGTCCACTTCTTTGTTGATTTGCAAAGGTGGCAAGCCTTTTCGATTCTCTTTTCGAAGTTTTGAATATGGAAGCAATTAGGAATGCTAAGACTCTAGGCTGTTGGTCCATAAATAGCTCAAGAAGCATGGTGCCTTGTGTTTAGAGCCAAGAAACATCCAATTTGGGGCTGTTTATGCAACCTCTAGTCTAATTTTACTTCAAAGAAGACGAACTCCATTCTAGACAGCATCCGTTCCTTTTCTTAGCAAACTCTGCTTCAGGTCCCAAATTAGATCAGCCCACAATTCTGGCATTCTTTCACACTCTAGTGGACACCGCGGAATCAAATTGTGCACCTTTTTGAAAAATATGTTCAAATGTCAATTCTTGTTAGCAGTATTCTGTGCATGATTGCTAGAGCTATTGTTCGCAAAACGCTATTGTACTCGGGTCAATAGAAAAACAGACAGAGACCCCAAAGAAAAACGCAAGCATGGTTTCTGGGTAAGTATTCTAAGACGATAATTCCTTTGCAAATTCTTCCGGAGCTATTGAGAATTTCCTTGCATTTTTGTTTCACAATTTGTCATGACAACCAAAAAATATTGGCACGTATAAATGCAGCTACTGCAGGTCTTGTCAGCGTGTTTGCGGCTTGCTGAACGGAACCTGGTATGCTTGGCTATTTATATTCTTTAAGATTGCACACTTTTTGAACGTTGGGTATTAACTTTGAGAACAAAATTCGTAAAGTGATGATTACTCCTGATGCATTTTAGAATAGAGACTGGGCGATGCCGTAATCAAGATTAACGATACCCTGAGCAGCCACCCAGTAAAGGCAATGTATTAATGCTCCCTGGGATAATTTTCCAGGTGAATAGCATTATTCCAACAGAAAATTGATCATCAAAAATAAAATTCTTGAAGAACATTTTTTTATATTTCAGTTACATGAATCATCGAGATGGAAGTGAAGCTGATTCTCGTCCTTGGAATCGTTCTTTTTCAGCAACATTCCTGAGAGGTGGGTTCCTTTCTTAGGGTTGCATTTGTATCGGTACTGTCGTCCTTTTAATTCTTTCTTATACATGTTTCGCAAAGGTTTGAAATGCGAATCTTCTTCAACATTACTGAAGGATGTAGACCTATAAAGTCGGTCGTGCGCACTTGCAATTAGATTTGTTAAATGCAGGACTGAGGCTAATGCGTTGAAGTATTCGTTTATAAGTAAAGTGAATCTTTCTTCATTGCTAGAAGAGTCACATGGCGACCTGTACATAGATCTCAACTTACTTCTTCCATTCTCTCGGAGTGTAATGAATGTTGGTCATTAAATTCTTAGAAATTGAAAGTATCTGACTTTACCTATCCCGAACATTCGTTCTTACCTCAATAAGGGTGTCAGTGGAGCACCTTAAAGGGTATATTTCTCTAAACGTGTATTTAATTTCTGTTCACAGAGGAAGAAATTGAATCTGACTATGCGGGTGGGGGATCAATCAGCGAAAGGATCGTCAACATAAACGAAGGTACACCAGTTATTGACATTTCGATGTGTCAGGGAGAACTCTTTTGCTCTAATTGCATGACGACACCTTTTTCTTGACATCAAAGTTAACTAGATTCGAACAAGAAAAATTGCATTTAATTAAAGGGATACTTCTGGAGCGTCGCCTTAAATAGACTAATGTGATTTCAATTGCAACAGAAGTGACATTTGCTGGCAGAAATGATTAGTGGCATCAATCAAGACGAGGACAAGCGCGTCTCTCTCATCCGTTAGGCCTATTGCCTTTCTAGCTATCAATTCCTCATAGACCCAGTACCAGAAATAATAGTGAACTCATCAATTCTGATTTTTTCGAAATTTTCTTCCCTTAATATACTCTTATCAACTGACTCTTGGTGCTCATACTACTTCCCCCTTTACATGACAACAATAGTGACTAGTGATGCTTTCATGTTGACACTATGGTCCAATTTCGTTCCATTTTCTACAAAGCCGATGGTGCACCCAAATGCCTTGAAGATGGAGACGTTCTTGGTGACAACTGTCATGGCTCAGCAGCCAAGAGGAATGCAGTTAGGGACAGAAGAAAACTCTGGCATACAAGAGTTGTGCCGTATGTCTTGGATTCATCTCTGAGTATGTTAAATATATTTCTTTTCTCTTTGTTGGATACAGAGAGAAAACTCACAAATCAATGTATATCTAAAGGAACCTCTCAAAGGCCACAATTGCAAAAGTTTGACCATTAAAAATGCTTTTCGATTTCCTAATCGCTAAGTAGGATATAAACAATTGTATAAAGTTAGATGAAAATAGAAGTTTAACGAAGGACTCGCTGATTTTGCAGGATTTGATATCTAAACAGCCCTGTAGTGAAATCCGACAGACAGGGTTTGCCTTAATGTCTTGATAGTTTCTTATTTGTGAAGCCAACAACATAACACAGCTTGCAAGAGATTGCTAAATAGAATGTTAATTAGCATTTTTAAATCAGTGACTGTTGTCAATCAAAAATGACTGCTGTCAATCAAAGGTGATTGCTATCAATCAAATGTGATTGCTATCAATCAAATGTGATTGCTATCAATCAAATGTGATTGCTATCAATCAAAAGTGACTGCTATCAATCTTTCTCATTACCTGCCACTTTGTAATCGCTAGTCATACTAATTACGACTCCCTTTGCCCCTGCCATCCTTTGTGTAGCTTTTCAAAGCAAACCTTTGCATTTACGTCTTTTGATCCGAGTCTGGTGAATATTTGAAGGTGCAAGTGGACGAAAGGCGGTTGAGGATGCAATTGGAGACTTTCACCGATACACATGCATCCGTATGGTCAAAGTCACACCAAGTTCCAAGAAACATTACATCAAGTTTTTTCGTGGAAAGGGGTGAGCTGACCACATATACAGCTAGAAAATTGAACTTAAGTATTCTTAATTTCTTGGAGCTTTAATGAGCCCAATCATAAGTAAACTTTGGTTATTGTGTATATTTGAGTGGGCTTTAAGAACAAAATGTACTTTTTTCCTTACTTCCTTGCATTTTAGAGATTACATCTCGTGGAGTTAACAAAAGACTTGATAAACTTGAAAAGCAACTAATTTTCTATTGAATCCTGTAATTTTTCTCGACAATACTTTCTATCACAAATGTTTACAAAATGTTTAAATTGCCAAGATTGATATTCTGACCAATGTTTAATAATATACGTCATTTCATTTATAAATAGAATAGTTCTTGCAAGGTACTTAAGTAAGACATCGTGGGACGCTGTTTTACAATCCCAAGGCTCTTTTCTTCAAATATTAGAATCATGAAAGATTAAGTACTAGCGTTCTTCTGGATATCATTTTAGTACACCAGAGTATCACAAGATCATAGCAATGCAAAGTAAGACTGCTAGAATGGGCACTTTTCTCTAGCACGAGGCAGTCCGGGAATTACGTCATTGCACGCATAAGCCATATGTACGTCATAAATCATTTTAGCGGTGAAACCTTCAACGAGTCAGCTACATTTTCTTTTATTCCTGGATGCAATACTATTCCATGACCCATTTTTAGCTGCTACTCAGAGCTGGGTATGAAAGGTGGACGCAAGCAGGTAATTTCCATTGGTAATGGCTGTGGCATTAAAGGCATTGCTATTCACGAGATAATGCACGCCCTTGGGTTCTACCATGAACAAGCAAGATACGACCGGGATCGCTATGTTGAAATCATTTGGAAAAACATCAAGCGAAGTAAGTGATCTAGACGCTTAAAAAGACTCCGATTCCTTTCAAGCAAAATTGCAGCAACATTGTGTGTACATTAATGGACTTTTTGTTAAAGACATAGCATTTTCAAATCGGCATTCTCTTCGATTGCGGGCTAGTGTGCGTAATAGGTGAATGCTTATCATGACATAATGACTACTGTTTATGAACATAGCACATCTTGTTGATAGGGAGGAGGGTGCAATTCAAGAAGAAGCGGAAAGTGGATGTGACGACCCTTGGACTGCCGTACGACTACGATGGCATCATGCACTACGGCCCCAATGCATTCGCCATCGACAAATCCAAGCCAACAATAGTGAAGAAGTGGAGTTTCGGTGGACCAATAGGACAGCGCTCTGGGTTCAGCTACACAGACGTGGCTCAACTCAACACACTGTACAGCTGCGAGAGTAAGTCACCATCATTATATTACATTCCAATATCAATATCAAGTCCAATATCAAAGTCTGCGTCGCCAGTATTACTGGTTGAGTCGAGTGTTATTGATAACGGGGTGCAAAGCGTTGCGTAAATTTGCGTAACGATGCCGCAGATGGGCTTGTGAAAATGCTGTTATGCTGAATAAGGTATCGCCCTGAAAGTCTTCTCTACAAAAACCCCCAAATCTACAAGTTGAGAGCCTACATATTCGCGCGCTTTAGAGGCATCGCTTGCCAACTGTCATAACCTTGGGATTCTCATTTCAAGGTCGGCCTGGAAGTACATGGAGCCGATGGTCAAGCTATAGCACATGCCTTCTGTTCGGCCTCCGTCCAAGGGAGCAACAACAACGCTTCTGCATGGCCGAAGACTTGAGCGATTGCCGCGGTGCTGGGTCCAAGCGAGTGCAGAGGCGACAGCACCACTGCGGATCCAGCTACACAAAAAGTAAGTCTCTTCATTTGTCATCACTTGATACTTCGCCATCATTACGCCATCCGCAAGAGAGTCGGTTTGCTTTGAGTAGATAGTCAGCGTTCTCTTTTCGCTTATGCAGGAAGAAGAGTTGTGATCTGCGAAGGAAGCTTTGAGACTCTGTCTTGTCATATTGACGATCACATACACATTCACAGTGCCAACTATGGAAGGACCAACCAATATGTTTGCAATGGACCTGGGCGATCCAATCGGAAGACCAATTACTTTGGCCTCTCGTTTGTTCAACACTTTTTGCTTCTTTTCAAGTGCAATGCATTTATTTTTAATGAAATAAATTAGCTAGCTACCAGTTATACCCGATCATTGTCGCCGATGATCACGTGACAATTGAAAATAAAAATGTCACAAATACTGGCATAAGATAATTCTCAGGGCCTCCGGTCAACCAACAAGGAAGGATGGCCAATCGTTGACAAAAAAACATAAGAAGGGAAGTAAAAAGATGCAACTTGCGAAAAGCTAGAGAGAGTCATGGCCATAGAGCTAATCAGGACAGTTCTTTAGCAATCTTTCTATGATGCGAAGGCCATGTTAGCATAATTGGTTACCAAGATTGTGCCTGATCCTACCACCATTCACTTTGTAACTGCTTCCATTTTGCTTGCTTTGCGAGCAACTCTTTCTATTCATAGGTCTTTTCTATACCTCGTGGTCAGTTGCTGTTGTTAGGAGCATCTGTCAAGGAAAACCTCACTGTGCGCTAATGGCAACAAACATACTGTATGGGGATCCCTGTCGCGGCACTTACAAATACCTCGATGTCAGTTACTCCTGCATTCGCCAGCGTAAGTACAGCTGTCTTGGACAACTGATTCAGTTAATGCTTCGTCATCTTTAGCATCCTCTAATGCTTCGTCTGGTGAAGTGATATAATTCTTCATCACTAGAGTGGGCAAAACTACTCCTTCTGTGTTTAATTCCACGCTGCAATCATTCCATTCCTGTGTTTCATACAACATCATAGTTCGGTAACTGAAAAGCTTTCACACTTATTCATATGTATAAGCGTGTTTGACCCTTCTATTTAACCTGTTCGACTTCAAACACGAGAGGCCCATCTGAACTGTTTGATCATGTCACAACTTCTTCCTTAACAGGTAAATGAGCATGTCACCCTGTGGTTTGGTTGCACGAAGATGAAAATTAGTAGCTTGCTCTCCGGGCACTGTCTTCAGCTCTTTTCACATTACTTTCCTCTAACCACTTGCTTTTGGAGTTGTTGTAAGAATTTTTGAAGTACTTTTAATAACTTTTTGTAGGTTTTTAAAGCTTTCTAGCTACATTTTGCAAGAACGATCACTAGATCCAAAGTTTCATCTTTCATTACTTTAAGATTCTGCTTTTGGTACAATGCGCGTAAAGTGTCGATGAACTTAAATATGTCACTTTAAATTATGGTACTTGGTTAGTTCTATGTTTGCACAAAAAATTAACTTTGGCAAAAACAGATAAAACTATTTTCACAACAGAAAAATCAGAAATAAAATCATAAAGAGATTATCAAAGAAAGTGTACGAGTAATGTGTAGAATATTGAAATAAAGAATTGTTCATTTCTTAAGTTTGAAACTTTGAAAAGTTCTCAGAGAAAACTGTGTGTAATATCAAAACTGCAAGAAGATGTTGAGTGCGCTCGGTTAAAAGAGCAGAGCAGCTAGCAAAATCAGTTTATTGAAAATACTACCAATCTAAAGTCACATCACCTGTTTCCTACTTCGCCTACACTTATTTCTCTTCCCACGTAAAACTATTGATAAAAATCTACAAAAATAAGGCAGAGCAAGAAAAGAATCTAGGATTACCAGAACTAAGAATAGAAATGCCATAGCACAATCTGGCCTTTTAGAACCTTTTTGCTTGCTGGCATCAATTTGACCATTGCATATAACTTCTAGGTTATTTATTGGCATGTTCTTAGACTGTTTGTCGAAATTTTAGGAAGTTATTTGATCATGCCTTTGAGTATTCTTAATTCAATGCTTCGAAAAATTTTGCTTCTGCAATTGGCAGAAGTATATAGGTAGAAGAGTAAATTCATGTTTGAAGTTCGGCAATGTTAGGACGGTCTTTAATGGACAAACTCGATATCACTCTCGCATTGGTGTCCTCGATTTAGACAAATTCCCCATTCTATTTAATATTTACCAGCTTTCTAGGAAACTTACCAAAACTGTACGAATGTCAACTTGACGTGAGCACTTTAACTTTGCTTTTCCTTGGTCTGGAGTCAACAGCTGCTCGTCACATGCAAAGGAACAATAAAGTTTCTATGCTGCTGCCTTGTATTCAATAAGGTGACATAGTCTTATTTTTGGTATTTGCGTCTTCCTGGTCCGTTTGGTCAGTAGCTATATCCATGAAATGGCGAAAACCAAATTTCTTATCTAGGGCAGTGCCAGTGCCAAAAGTCTATCCATGATTTGTGCCATTCGACATGTCACTACTATATCTTGAATTTGCTCCAAAGCAATAATTCTCTCTCAAGTTATAAACTTTTTGGCGATCTTTCATTGGCCTTTTGAACAAGGGATTTGGCTCTTGGTTTAGATTCGACAAAGCCGCAACTGCTTAATGCATTGAAGACAGTTGAATGGATATTTTTTTGTCTTAACGCTTCCATATCTGCAAATCTCCCTTGACCGAGCAACCTAGCTAGAATCCCTTCATTAGAAGTAGAGAACATTTCTATTGATGCGACCACTGTCGTAAAGATCGAATAAGCTGTTTTTAAGTTTTCAAAATAACTGTAACAATATAATGTAATTCAGGTGATGCTGCAAATACGGTAAAATACAGGTATTTCATTTATTTCATTATTTTCAAATTTTAATACGCTCGATGATTTCTTTCTCATGTCCTTTTCTTGATATTGCTGTCCGCATAATACTCAGATGTCACTTGTCTTAAACAGTTCGAGCCATTTTATTGTCTTTACTGGTGGGAACGGTCGTTGTCACAATCGGGAGAGCTGGCACCTATTTACCTCTGGAACCCCCCAAAAGTAGCCATGTCTAGCAATAAACGTTCTACCCAGGTATGGCGCAAAACATGAAAAGCGATATAACATATAACGCTCTTCATTGCAATCACATCTGGATACTCGTTTGAACATGCAATGTACGGGCAAGTCAACTGTCAATTGCATTCTTATGTCTTTAACAGAATACCAGTTTGGCCAGTATTCGTTAATAAAGATTAACCTTACCCAACGCAAAGTTCAAGTTCAAGTAGCTAATCGAAAATTACGAACGAAATTGCCTTCCAACCTTACCCAAAGCAAAGTTCAAGTTCAAGTAGCTAATCGAAAATTACGAACGAAATTGCCTTCCAACCTTACCCAAAGCAAAGTTCAAGTTCAAGTAGCTAATCGAAAATTACAAACGAAATTGCCTTCCAACCTTACCCAAAGCAAAGTTCAAGTTCAAGTAGCTAATCGAAAATTACGAACGAAATTGCCTTCCAACCTTACCCAAAGCAAAGTTCAAGTTCAAGTAGCTAATCGAAAATTACGAACGATATTGCCTTCCAACCTTACCCAAAGCAAAGTTCAAGTTCAAGTAGCTAATCGAAAATTACGAACGAAATTGCCAAAACTTTAATTTGCATTCTGTGAGAAAAGTGAATCAATTACAGATATTCCTTTTCGTTGATTTAGAAAAGGGGTTTGGTGATTTTAAGTAAGAATATAATGTTATTAGTTCAAAAACCCGAAAACCGCTCAGGACGAGCTTTGTGTTAGTCTAAAACCCCATTGCATGGCAAGAATGGTAAACTTAGATCACAGTATACAGGCTGATTTCAAAGCATCTGTCCAAACCAGACTTGTGTGCTTGCGTTTTCGTTTCTTGTGCAAGAAAAGTTCGTGTTCCTCTTTTCGTAGTAGCCAAAGTTGTCCTCGCTGTTTACTGATCCGACCGACGGGTCAAAAGAGCATATCTTCTCGGAACTGCTGTCAGTATGCAGGATCAGATTGTGACTTTGCCAGAATGGCATCGTCACATTGTGCCCTTTGTGTCCTCTAATGTTTACATACTCGACTCTCTTGCACTCTCCATTTCCATGAAAGGTCAGCGGATCAAGTTCCTCTAGTGAAACTCTGACGTAATCTACTGAAATGTTTCGGCGCCAATTAGCATTGCAAGTTGCTCGCCAGTGAGTTGAATGGTTCCTTATTATCTGCATTTTTACCCTAGAGAGTCTAGCAGGAGAGTAAATGGATGAATCAATCAAAGTATTCAGAACAGGTATTCAGCTAGTTGGCTTTAAAAGTGAGTGAAGCATCTCTAAAATACACTGAACGGCATTTAACCAATGAAGAGAAAAGATTAGAAGTGTGGAACTTAGTTCAGCATAATTCTTTACTTAAGTTCAGTATTGTATAAACTCACTTCAATTGATTCACTTCATTTATATTCATTTTTGTTTAAATTTGAGTTCCCTTACTTTTTTCAAAATATCTTCTTCTTAAGCTCATTTTGTTCCAGCTAGTTTTTAAGCTTACTTTGTTCAAGTTCGCTTTGCTTCAGTTGACTTTGTTAAAATTAAATTTTCTTAAATTCAGTTTGATTAAATTCCTCTCATTCGAACTCAGTTTTTTAAGATCACTTTTGTTTAAAACGCCATAATTTGAAATAAGTTTTTTTCAAATTCCTTTAGTTAATTTTCCTTTTGTTTTTCTATTTCCCTTTGTTTACCATTCACTTTTTTGTTAAAATTTCCTCTGTTTGAACCTTCTTCGTTTAAGTACACTTATCTAAAACCCTTTTTGTCGAAATTCCTTTTCTAAAGTGATTTTGTTTGTACCCATTTTTTTTCAGTTCCCCTTTTAATTTCTAGTATTGTAATTGTTTAGGTGACCGCAGTGAAACCGCTATTACATTTACCTGTAATTTTCCCAGTTTGCACTCTGCTCCTGCAATGAATACGATGCTGTAAATGGTTGTCTTTGAACTGTGGGGAAGTATTTCAGTTGAACAGAGGTCACCAAAGTCCAAACATACTTCTTCTCTGTTTCAAAGTCACAAAAAATTATGCTTAGATTACTACCATGGCTAAAGATGTAGTAAAAGCCATTTCTTCTGGCACCATTTTTGTACCAGTCTAAGCAAGAGTCCAATCCTAAAAAAGAGAGAAAACAAAATAAAAAGTGCAGGAATGAATAAGATGATTAATAAAAATTAATGTTGCAGAGACCTTGTAAATATGATATAACAAATGCCTTCGGATACGCTCCCTTGTCCCCTGTATTAGCACCAGCTAAAGCATTTTCGCGACGGTTTCCATACGCGGTGACTTCAGAGAGAAACTGGCAAACAAAGAAAGATGGAAACAGAACAAAACTTTCCATATGCTTACCAAAAACAGGGTCTATCTTTGCCTAGGCATTATGTTTGAAGAGGCACTATTACTACATAGCATACAAATGCCTTTCAGCAAAAAAAGAAGTTCTACGTTCTAATCAGGAATATAAAGACATTTACACGATTAGAACAAGTACAAGCATAATGACGTGATAACTACGCCTCCTATGTTACACTTACTTAAGCATCGATAGCCCGGGCAATTGCAATCATCAACGCATTTGGTGCCAAGGTCGTAACTGTCTACAGTTTTCTCCAACCTGTCAAGAATTCATTTCTTTTAGTGAGTGACACCTTCACAAAGGGTATTTTTTTGCACATACTTGTAGGTAAAATTACCACGTCAAAGCCAAGTGCAGAACAGCACTAAAGAACATTATCAACACAGGCTATAATCTCATCTTTGATTTGTTCACCTAGTTGAACACCATTTTTCAGCTTTCATCAAAATTCCTGTTGTTTTCGTGATCTTCTCGCAACACATTTACTGACGTGAAAGTATCTCGCAACACAATCACTTTTCCATGGCCTATACTTTAATTACAAATATCTCATTTACAATACTAGCATTACTTGTGTATTCATATTGAATGAATCATTATTATTAACTAGCTTAGATTAAAAATGAAGGTATACCACTGTTTCATTGTAGAATGTTGAGTAATAGGTCCATGTATTTCTGAGAAATGTCTTGATACCATCCTTTGGGTCTTCTGCAGACTTTTCATTCAACTCACAAATCCCGAAGTCCTCATTGTAGTTTATTGACTTGCAAGGCAAGCTTAAAATGCATTGGTGTTTGCAAGTCTCTAGGTCTACATTCTTTATTTCCTTAAACGTCGCATTGATTGAGCCTCCTTTGTGCACGGCGGAGAAGTTGGCAAATGAGGTGCAAGGCAAACGAAGGATTTCAGAATGCATCAAAAACATTGGCAACAACAAGAATGCAACTCTGGGAAAGGAATATGGGACTTTATAGCCGTGAAAATAATCTTAAACTTGAATTCAAAATGAAGCTAATCAACTGCACAATTAAGCAACTTGCAAAGCATCTGCATTACAAACCATGCAGCAGCTGAAAATATTTCAGACTCAAAATCAACACAGTTGGTCCAACAAAATCATTTTCAACTCTTGTGTACATAGCAGAATGCATTGATAATTAAAAATATTTCCGAGAGCATCGTCATTGATAAAATGGCACGACAAAAGTTGAGAAGATGACACGCTCCATTATTTAATTTATATGGGCGCTCCTTAAATGACACTTGAGTGAAATTATGGAAAAAGGAGGAATTGCTTAAAGAAAAAGCCATCAAAGTGATAAAATAGGTTCACTCATTTTTGTGTAGCTGTGTCAATTTCAAGATATATCAATTTCAAGATTTCAAGATATGATAGAGTAATTAAATTTAATATTTCTCTAAATTTTTTGCACTACACATCCAACTTACAGGAAAGCAACAGTATTCATCTTGCAGCTAGCGTTGAAAGGAACTACTTGCACTTTGACAAACACCACTGAAGCTTACAAACTTTGCATGCCGTCTATAAAACAATGTAGAAATAAGTTATAAAGCTACTCTTTTGAGTCTAGATATCAGCAAGCTTGCCTTGGAAAGGGATATCAGGGGTGCATTTATTGAACCGGACTTGCAAATTGCAGCTCGAGTTGCGTCGTGCATAAAGAAGCTTTACTCGTACCGACCTCTTCAGTCACCGCTTAAGATGTGCACCGAGTAGAGAAGTTTTGCCTAATGATCTTTGTGAGATTGTACAGTTTCGTAAGCTAGTGTTGTAGGAAAATAAAAGTTGCCGAATCACGCTTAAGAGGCGTAGTTAAGCACGTATGCCTAAAAACATATCTAAAACCAGTAACGAAAATCGAGTCAATTGAAAGATTGTAAAACACATCAAGGACTTTCAATCTTTATTCGATCGGTCTTACAGAAAGCATTTTCGTTAAGAATCTGTATTGGGCTAGAAATTAAATGTCAGTGTATTAGCAACAGTTGCAAGTTTTCAAAATAGCTGTAACTTGCTATTTGTTTGAGAAATCTTAGGGTACATGCAATTCCGAACACTGCCTACCAGCGAAAAATCTTTCAAGCCACATCACATTGAGATCATTGCTTTGAGACTGTAAATGTGGAACAAAAGATCCATTGTACCTACGCCATGCACCAAGGAAGAAGCAGTGGCTCCGTCTTCTTTAATGTCAGTTCAGGCAAAGCTTAGGGAAATCTCTGGGTCTGAGAATGCACATCTTTAAAGTTGATCCTCTACCGGTCTCTGAAATCGTTTTGTCAACGCCTAACAGCTGTTTTCGAAAAAGCCTTACAACAGAATCACCTGTCGCTGATGGATCAACGTTATTGTTGACTGGAAAATAACTTATGATAGGTCTTCATCTGTCATTACGTCTTTTCTTCATTAGCTTGCATAAACATACTCAAGGTAAACTAGGGAGCCAAGCAAATCGTATTCCTCAAACAAGTTACGACCTACGCATTAGAATTGTGCAATAAGTTCCGCGTAACATCTTTGCGTCTCATCTTTTGCTTCGACGAATTTAGGTGGTGTCTCGTTTTTTGCCCACGTTCATTCCCAATTTGTCTATGCATCTCCAGTTTTCTACTCGAAAGTGAAAGATTTATTGGAAAACACATTTACCGTTGATATGCATGTTTTAGGATTGAAATATTTTGCGGGTGATTGTTGGCATGATTGGAAAAAGCGGTGTTTCCACATCTTTTAATGCCAACACCAGGTCCGTTGAAATTTACCCAACAGTCATCAGGTAGGCCCACAATCTTTTTTCTTCAAGGAAATTCTCTCCTTTCCTTTCAAATTATGGCGTTTCACTTTGTAGCAAAGGACATTTGTACACTTAGTAAGCAAATGTGTTTAACAGCATCTAATGAGACAACAGGTCACACTGCGACTTTGCAGCACTGCAAGAAAAGCGCGTATTCGATATAAGCTTTTTACATGCATTGACATTTGAAGTTCACATTTAGCGTGGACATTTTTGACATTAATTTGAGGTGGTAATTAGGCAACGAAGCTCCACACTAAAATGTATGTACTAATCAATTGAAACCACAAAGCCAATGCAGCGGTTAGACCCAACCAAGGCAAGACCAAACGTATTGGCGTGCCTATGCCGAGTCCATCTCATTTCTGGTTCTTTGCAGGTAAAATTCAATATGCAAACACTGAATTTCGTTGCAAAATTTAGTTATGCTTGCAAATGTTGCTGGCGTTATGATGGTTCGCAATTGGTTGTCGCTTCGAAAGTCATGTTTATGACTTTTTGTTCAGTGATTTTTTGTTTGGTTATGTTCTTCATTACTTTATGGACAACGTTTAAAGTTTTTAGATTTTGTGGTATTATATCAGTTTCCACAATCGATAGCCTTCCTTCTGGGCGTGAGTCACATACGGTTTATTCCTTGTCAGCACATCGCTACAAAATCGCGACATTTGAAAAATCTGAAATACCGAGACCCCTAACCATCCACTTTCGTCATCCGCTATAACACTCGGCAGAAACATGCGATGCTCCTGCGCATCTTCCGTGCAGCCTGAGTGCAGCTCTGAAAATCTTTTCTGGTATAAGTTGGAATTTTCCGGACTGGAGCTTGCGACCAGCCCGAGCGTAAGCATTCCCAAATATATAAAAATTCATACCCTGGGTACTAGGAAAACAATCCACAATATTTTTCTGCAAACTAGTTTCTTTTTTTGAACATCCTTCGTTAGATGTTTCACCTTAAATCGAATCATTATGCTCTTTTCACTCTTGTGGCCACGAAAAGGAGAAACTTTCAACAAAGACCCCACATAGGCCAACAAATTGAATTTTTCACGATCCACATACCGTAATTCAAGTCAAGATATTTTCCAGTATCGTCAGAATTTACGGACCAGGGCACGCAGTAGATCTGAGCGCACTCCTTGCCAAACACGTGATCATTTGCAAGGAACAACTTTCGGAAACCATTATCAAATCATATACCATATGCAATTATAAAAGTTATCATTGCACAGTGCTCTCATCTCTCAGCTATGAGGCAAGCAAACCAGCAGAGGATTGTGATCCTATGCGCTTTGGCTCTTTAGACACTCCTGCAAGTTTACATTTCGCAACGTGGAAAGTTCGCCTTTGAGAGAACCGCGTCATATCAAAGTTTTTGATGCAAAAGAGACGATAAGAATTAGCGTGCAAATAACTGGGCATTTTCAAGATTACCTAAAATTGCCGTTTCTAAGAAGCTGAATCCAACTAGTAGTCCTTTGACTCACGGTGCCAAATCAAGTACAACTTATTAATTCACGCTGCACATATCTTTATGATCAATGTTTATACAAAATCAGAGTTTATTGAGAAAGAGTTTATTGAACATGCCAAATAAACCGAATATAAATGGGAATCTATTTGTGGTTTTTTTGTTAAGCACTGTATTTACTTTCCTTTGAATATCATAAGGAATTTTATGCCTGGTTGTTTTGCAGAGCTCTTTCACAGAAACTGGCCATTTTGGAAGCCACAAGTTTTAAAATGGTAAATACGATAAAATAGAGACAATAAAAACTCTGCTATATGAATACGAATTTTTAATGAACTGAACATGTTTGCGCTTGTGAAGAGAATACAAGGGTAAACAACCAGTTTAATGAAATTTACATTTTTGCTGTATCAATCATTCTGATTGCAGCATATTTGCCAATAGATCATGCGTTGAATTTTTTAACATGTATCGTGAGTGCAAATGTTAGGCCCAATTCAATGCAATGTGAAGAAGATCATAGTAAGATGGCCCGCTGCGGAGAAGCAGATTCCTCAATTGGCGTTTTTAATAATGAATACTAAGTAAGACCAGTTGCAATCGAAACGTTTTTAATGCTGTCATTTTCACTTCATGAATCAGAATCATGTCTTGAGGTATAAATTGAAAAGTGCTGTTGATGGCACAAGATATCTTAACAAAGGGGAATTTAAATGTCTTGCAAGACACTCTGAAATCAAATAGCTTAAGCCAGTCTCAAGATTGAAAAATTTGATGCCATTTTCTCAACCGCTAAGACGAAATTCAAATGAATCACAGTATCGAGAAAACAGCGAAATTTTGGCCTTATCTCCTTAGCTGACAATTGTAAAAACATGCTGTCTTATTCTTTTCCATAAAACTTTACATTGTGACTTTCGTGGCGACCTCTTGAAACCGGATCTCAGAACCGGCAGACTTCCCTAACTGCCACTGACGTCATCCGAACAATAACTGGCGCATGATCATCTACACTATACCATTTAGGGGTGGTTTACATTATTACTATAAGCCTGGATAATCGCCAATCTGGTTGAACACACGATCACTGACAATAAATTGACCATGAAGTAAAGAGTAAATGCAAAGTTCAAGGCTGTGGTATACGCAGGGCTGAGTCCAGCCAGTACTGAGAGGAATGTGCCAACTATAGTCATGCGCACCCTCTGGAATTTCCCACCCTTAACTATAAGTAGGTCGATAATAGCTTTCGTGTTTGCTACAATTGCATTCAACCTATTGTTATGGTTGCAGGAAATAAAGTTTTAAGTTATGGACCATCTTGCTCATTTGGAATAGTACAAAATGTCAAAATGGTTCACATCCTATCACTACTTTCACTCCTAAAACAGAGATATCTAGTTTGTGAGATTGCAAGCAACGAATTAAAGTCAGTCGTTGCTGCGTATTTCGTAGCAATTTGACGCCGGTATTGCCCAGGATAGGATCATGCTGCCAGAGTCAGGTTGCGATAGGATTAGAGGCCTTGGACATACAATCTATGTAAGATCATGTAATATTCTCTTAGGCTTATTGTAATGTAGAGAAACAATCCGAAAGAATACGCTCTTTAACTTGCGCTTTAGCAATAAAATCCTAAATATATTGGATTTCCCTTCTCCCTTGGACAAAAGGTGTACTTTCTTGGTAACGAAGGAAGCTTTTACGAAAAAAGAGGCAGGCTCTATGAGAAAAACGGCAATTCTTGAGATAAATAGTGCACCCTTCAGACAAAGAGGAAGTAAAGTGCCACAGGACCATGTTTAAAAAAATCATTCAACAAAACAAACTTTTAACGGAAACTTCTGTCGAGCGAAATTACTGAGAATGGGTGTCAACTGCATGTCAAATGTAGCCTTGCAAAATACGAGATGTTGAGACTTCTTCCATACCCCCCTGTTCCCTAATACTTCCTCAAGTCGGATGTCAGGAAGGTCAGTCTACCTGATTTTGTTGCTTTGAAAACGCCACAGAAAAATGATAGGGTTGTGAAGCTGCTAGGCTTAGAGATCCGACTGCCGTAAGTGACTTCCAACTCTCTAAGCAGATACACGCTTATTTATAAGGAACCTACATGTAGACGGCCGAAATATTTTAGGAACTGATACTACTAAAAACGAAATCAATGAGGAACTTTTTGATTTGAACAACTTTTATAACTGCAAGCATCAAGAACTAAAAAGCCGATTCTGATCATTTGCAGCGAATACTCGCATAGATTGTGTGCTATTCGTGTGTCAAGTGCTTCATTGAGTAGTTACCGCATATGCTGTCTCGCCCCCCTCTCTGGTGAGGCTTATTGTAGCCATAACACCGAAAGTGCGAACCTAAGGAACTTTTAAGGAATTTTTGGTACTAAAATCTTGTGATTTGAGGTCTACGAATAAGGAACTTATGGAACTAGGCCTGAAGGTAGGTTCCTTATAAAAAAAGCGTGTACCGTATAACTTTGAAAGTGCGTTTATCCTTTAGCAACACAGAGGGCTGCCAGGGCTGCTCACGATCTATAACAGTTAAATGGAAGTGGCTACGAAATATTCTTAAAGTGAACTCCCCCTGAAAACGAAAACTTCAAATGTGTTTCCTTATTGAATTGAGGCAAGAGCCCCGTCATAGAAATGTTTATGTAAGGTTATAGGACATGAGATGAATTACGCTTGATGGTGAAGAGACCAGGTCCTATTGAATATCGTCTGCGGAATTGGCATGTGATACCTTGTGGATAAGCCATGCTTGTAAACGAAACGAAATCATCGAAATCAAAAAATCATCGAAGAGAAAGTAACCAGATATTAAAAACTTGTAACTTTGTATGCATGGAAGGGTAGAAAGTGAAATGACCAAGATCAAATTGTATTATGTGATTGCTTGAGTCTTGGGGTATAAAGGTTGAGAATTGTTTTCAAAAGAACGAAATCCACGATCTAATCCTTGTATTTGGAATTAGTAAGCCAAAAGGACTCTGTAAGCCTTCGGGCGCTTGTATAAGCATACGTTTGCCAAACAACTTGGTATTTGGTGGGCCATACATGCAAGTCTCAAGTAAATTAAAAATGATTCCGCTTTATTGAGCAGAATCAGCGCATTTGTCAAACCTTACTAGTGGGATATCAGAGTTTTCCAACAAGCGTGACATTTCTTTGTTACTTTCTGGTAGCAATTTTTTGCATTTCATAGTAATTAAAGTAAACCAGAGTGTTTTTGGAAGCCCTCTTAACGACAATGGTTTATCTGGTAATTTCTGTTACAAACTTTATTTTTCATCCTATTATATCAGTTCATTTGCACCCCTTGCTTGTCTTAATACCATATTATGTTGTTCACAGAGTCAGGGTTGAAAATACCTTAAACATGCAAGGTAATAGCTCTAACCATAGCTCTACTTTACAAAAGTGGCCTTTCCATAGGAAAAGATAGTGGCGTGCTGGCGATGGGAATAGGGGCGAATGGCGCATGCGCAGTTTCTTCAGACCAGTGGGCATGGCAAAATTGGAATTGAAATGTCGAAGCGAGTCTTTACCGATGATCCAAAATTACAGTTCATCAGATAGAGTTTGCTAGACGAATGAGCGAGTGAATCTCCACCGCATTTTCACCACTGCATCAAATTTGCTTGTAAGATTGGCTTCCTGTGAGCATACTGTTACAGTATATTCTAAAGACTTAATCATCTTTAAAAGGAGATCAATTAGAATTAGACATCGTCCCAAAATGCCTGGAGTTGAGAACCAGCAGATGAGCCAGTAGAAATGCCAGAATATTAATAGGAATGCAATACATTTGATGTAGTTATGGACGCTGTGTTGGAATCAATGGGAGAGAATCTCCTTTCCACAGTCCACCTCTTCCCTACCAACTTTGATTTACTCTTCAGCGGTCATCATACGACCCTTCAAGATCTCCGGAAAAATTGAATTATTTACGTGAAATATATCAGTACATTCGCTTCAAGGGCCTTTTTGAAGATGGCCTTAAAGGACTTACTCGTAAGATTTAGGGAAAGACAAGCTCATTCGCAGTATGGGACAACGTTCAATTGAAATTGCAAAAGATCTTTTAGCGTGGAAAATTGTAGACTTATTTGAAAGAAAGATCTTTTCTGTATGGAAACAGATATGATTGAGAAATCACAAAAATCCTGAATTGGACTACATGTTCGCATGGTGCTCCCTTAGGTATTGTAAAAGGACCCCAATGTCATTTCCAAATATGCAAACTGTTCTAAACAATTGTTCGTTAAAGATTTTGGCCATTCGAAGCATTTGTATTCTCTCGTGCACTTCCTGACAATAAAATATACACCTTTCATTAAGATATGTTTCGTTGAAACTCCTCTCGGTATTCCAAATACTTCAGTTATGATTTTGAGCAGATGTTATTGACTTTCATGGCGCTGAACGAGGATGCTATGATTCATTTTAGAAACATGATGCAAAACAGCATTGGAAGCCTATCTGTAGCTATTTACGAAGGAACGCTCAAAGAAATTGATGACCATAGGCAAAATGCATATAATTTCGTACGTTTGCGTACTCTGAGGGGTGTCGAACGAAAAAGTACTATAAGCATGCAAGAACTTGCTCCGCTTTTCATTGCCATTATTTGTCTATCTAAATACATAATTGTGCTATATAATGGCATGGCTCAAGGGACAAATAAATGATACGCGAAAGTCTATTTAAAATCTGCGAGTTTAATAAGATTGAAAGACATTATGCCGAGAAAATACAGATGCGAACGTCGAAATGCAAGCAAAATGAGCTTCAAAATACAATCCCTGTGTAACTTTGTTTCTTACAACTATTGAGCCAAATTTCTGAGCAACACAAGCATAGAACACAAGTGATGCGCGGCGGTGCGGTCGCTGCGAAGCATGACGTGTGTTGCGAGGCAAAGCGCAAAGCTGTATTGTACAAAAGATTAACCCAAAATGTCAAATTTCTTTAAAAGCCTTTGTATGTTCACACTGCATTGTTTGCCGATGTTATTTTGTCTTTTTGAGCAATGGGTGGGTAAAAATTTTCTAAAATCATTCGACTCCTGTTATCAAGACGATATCTGGAAGTTGATAAGGTTCTAGAGCTTTACCTTATAAGAATTTTGACAAGAAAATTGAGCCCCCTGTGCCCCCTCAATGTTTTTCTACCTTAGCATATTTGAAATTTGAAAGTAATGATGAATGATAAAACGTTCTGATTTTCCTTTTCTAAAATTCCTCTAAAATTTCCTTAAGTTCTCACTTTCGGTGTTTTTACTAAAATAAGCCTTAACACTTAATAGAGAAAGGGGCGAGACAGCATATGCGGAAGCCTTTGACACACGAATAGCAAACAATCTATGCGAGTATTAGCAGCAAATGCATGGAACCGGCTTTTTAGCTCTTGATGCTTCAGTTTTAAAAAATGATTAAATCGAAAAGTTCCTTAGGGATTTCGTTTTTAGTAGTATAAGTTCCTTAAATATTTCATTATTGTACATGTAGGTTCCTTATCAAGTGGTTCCTTATAAAAAACGTTTATATGACATGATATTTCATATCTTGCATGCCATTTTATCTGTACATCCTGTCTATCAACATCGATAAATGATAGTGTGGCAGAAAGTTTCCTGATTCCATTTTACATATTATTCCGTATTCCGTATTCCGGATTCCGTATTCCGGATTCCGTGTTTTAAAGGAAGCCATTGTTAAATAACTTCTTTACGTACTGGAGAAGAAGTAAGCTCTCAGGTTATTGACATTTGATCTTTGGATATATCCAAGCCAGCTCTGGTTCATGGCCTTTTTCCATTGTCCTGTCAAAGTATCGCTTTGTGGTGGCCACAGGACGTCAAACGAAGTTACTGGATTAGGCGCACACCTCTTACCCAAAGTTGATACTGTCAAAGGCTCTTGAATGATGCTTTTGTACCACTGGGTTGAGAAAATGTAATAAACAAGTAATCTTGGAACTTAGGGACAAAGTTATGTTCTGTTTCAAGCCCCTAAATTCGATTTAATCTATGTCAGGTTTCTCTCTTCCAGTGAAAAATTTCAAAATACATCAGCATTCACTCTTGCAGCTCTTGCGTGGCAAAGGGCGTCTGGCTTTCAACTTGGATTGGCAGTTGGAGAAAAAAAGTCAAAACCAGGCATCTTATCTGTATCAAAACACCAGGGTGGCCAATGGCTAAGTTGGGACGTCAGCAAGAGCACTGTAGAAGTCATCGTCAGACCAAGGGTGTCCGAACACTGGCCTGCAACCCAGCTTCGTGATTTGTGATTAGCGATTCATGATTGGCTGGCCTATAACATAATTGAACGCCTTCATCAACTTTAGGTGGCAACCCAACTTTGAGGAAGGCAGTTATTCGACACGAGAAATCACGTGCAAAATGTTTGACGGCGAAAAATTGCTGAAACAGAATATCGCAAATGAGTGCGAAAATCTTCAGATGCTAGAGGAAATTGATTCATAATCATGGCATGTACGAGGTGTTTAATTTGCAGAAAGCGTAATGTCCGACAACAGCAGCAAAACATCCTGTAACAAATGTGCTAAAAAAGAAGTTGAGGTTAAGAATAAAAAAAATAAATTGGCAAGATCAGTGACAGCATTTTACGTGCTTAAAAAGCACATTTGAGTGTAAAGTTGAAACTTTGCTACTCGTTCTAAAAGGGAAATCGTAAGCGAACTCATAACAATGGTGGGCATGACTCTGCTGATGATGATTATGATGACGAATAATGCCATGATAGACAGATGTCTGGATTTCACTGCGGGACGGAATAAAGTTGGCCGCTAAAAGAGGTGCACTTTTTTCTAACGCTGATCTCGCACTTGTGGGTTAAAGCCTTTTTTCAAAATGGGTTTCAAAAACACAACTTTCAGTGGCATTGAACTTAATTCCTCCGGTTTTACTCTAGACTCGGATCCTGCAATGTCAACATCTTCGCATGAAAAAAGTGACAGGCATAGGCGCCGACTTTTATTTTTCCCAGGGGGGGCTCAAAATTTAAATTTTAAAAAAATTAAAAAAGTTAAAAGGTAGAGAAATTACCTGTCGCTTTAATAACGTAATACAACATATGTATTATGTATAATAACAAAACAAAACATTTTAATAAAGCAGATATAACATCATGGTCTTCAGTATCATCAGTTCAATTCTTTGATTGATTTCAAACGAAATTCCCAGGGGGGGCTGAGCCCTCCCATAGCAATTCCCAGGGGGGGGCTCGAGCCCCCAAGCCCCCACGTAGTCGGCGCCTATGATGACAGGTGTGGCAGCAAGTTTCCGAGAACACTGCCCGACTCGCTTGCGATCCGAAGGCTAATTTTCTATGTTGGAATGTCAAAAGATTTGACTGTTCTTGTTGTTGATATTGTTGATGTTGCTCCCTTGTTGCCGCCTTGTTCTGCCAAAGTTGTGGGGCACATCCAGGGGCGTGCCGAAATAGGGGGTGTGAAATTTGTGCATGTGAAATTAATTGTGCAACCGCTTTTGCTTTTGTGTGCGTGTAAAACTTAGAACATGCTGTATGTCCCCTGTGGACCATCGTACCCCACACCCCCTATATCGTGCCCCTGGTTTGTTGTGCTAACTAACGTAAGACAGTATGTTATAAGAGAACTAGGAATGCATTTACTACGCCTTAAAGATTGAAGACGTTTTTCAGAGACTGGAGAATGCTCTATACCAGGAAATTCTTACTGATGCTAAAGCACCCATAGCACCCCCTGGATCCGCCTCTGTCTCTGTGAAGCCGTAGGTAGCTGTAATGTGGCACCGTATTTTATGCCGTTTTTGCGTTAATTCGGGTTGAAATTTGAGCGTATCCTGTTTACCACACTGTCTGCATTGGGGAGAAACAAATTGGAGCGTGTTTTTCGAGAACGAGCCGTCTGTTCTTGCGGTGGTTTACAGTGCGTTGTTTTGGAATTTCAAGTGAGCACAGAAAATGGCATCCAACGGCAAAATGAGAGAATTAGATGTTGACAGTTTCCTTCCACTTGTTGGAGAATTCTCCCGCTTTCAGTTCGTTATGGAATCTTTATTTTGCATTGCCTTTGTTCCTCAAACACTTCAAATCCTCATCATGTATTTCGCTGCTCACAATTCACCATGGCGATGTACTTTCAACAGCACTGTTTGTCAGTTTCCAACGAATATGACATTCAGCTCGAGCGACAAATTGTACGAAGCAAGATGTAAGATGGACAGGTCGGAATGGGAGTTTGTCTACCCGAAGGACTATTCAATCATGACCGAGGTTTGTAGCCTTAAGTAACTGGCATCTATGTCTTTGCAAGTATGACCTAGTCTAACTTGCTTAAAGGAGGAGCAACCAGCAAACCCGCATACGGGAAATTGCATTTGCCACATCTGTACAACAAATCTGAAATCACTGTGGTTTCATAAGTTAATCCTTGGAGTTTACGAGGTGCCGGAAATATTGTTAACTCAAGTATTTCGAATTCTGCGTCCGTATATGATTCTTTTAAGAAGAGTAAGCGACAACCCACGAATATCTCTCCGGCCGAATCAAACGAATCTGATCCAGCATCCAATGCACCTTCGATTTCGAATGAGTCTGTACCCATATCTAATAAATTTGCTCGAGGGATAGTAGAACAATATCGTCCTCGTGAAAGTTTTCAGTTCCTTGCCTCCAAGTTCGGACAACGAGAACGCTGCTGTCAGCATCAATGGCTTCCTGACTTTCGCTGCCTTCATTATGATATTGCTCAGGGGCGGACTGGCACCTAAATAGGGGCCCGGGCGATTTCAAAGAGAGGGACCCAAAGCCGATAAATACCTGGGGTACTCCCCAGGAAAATTTTTGCAGCCAAACATTTCACATTGGCTTAAAATACTATCAAACATGTTTCAAACAGTTTAGAATTTTATTTTCAGACATCATTTTTTGCCACGACTTCAAGACATCATACATCTAGACATCCTTGAATTTTTTTGGGTAATTGCACTATATGTTTATAATTTCTAGCTCCCTGAAATTTGGTTGGTTAAACTAAATTCATGATTAATGTAAGATATTGGATAGATATATTTTGCTATATGAATATCGAAGCATGTGCTAGGCATCAAGCGTGAAAGCTTCGATTGAAATTGCTTACCGCAATATAATGTCCCTTGGCATTTCAACTGATCAAATGCAGTAACCTTATGCTTGATATTTCACTTCACGAATAAAGAAGCAATTCAAACCACCAGGAGCTCCCACTAAATTCCTAGCACGAACAGTACTGAATAGATTGCGGTGAGCCAAATTCTAAACAAAATCCGAAACACCGAAATAGTAAATTCGATTGGTAACAAACTTCTTGGTTTGCGAAATGCCCGAAAAGGGCCAAACACTTGAAAAGAACGCAAGGAATATCCTCTCACAGAACAATACTCCCAATCAGGGACGGATTTACCGGGGGTGTGGGGGGTGCGACACATTATTTTTTTGCTATCCAGTAAATTTTGTTTTGCTTCGGTAAATAGTAGCATTTTTGGTAGTTCGAAGTGATGAATAACACCAGTTTCTTCCTTATTTATCTTTTTGTTGAGTCAGTTATTGTTTTTCTTTATAGTTAGATTTAAGAAATTGTAGTTATAAAAAGAGATTCAAAAATGGGCGTGTCTACTATTTCCCAGGCACCTGAAGGGCGTGAACTAAAATCCGACCATAATCTAATACCCCCCCATCGTTCCTCTTAAATCCGCCCCTGCCCCCAATGCATTTCAGATCTCTCAGGAGTTATAAGAAATAGATTTTTAAACAATTACTGAAGATTTTCAATCCCGTTGCAATAAATGTACAGACATTTGTGTCTCACACATTTGAACAATTATACTTTTTTATCGCTGAGGAGCTATTTTTAGTGAAATGTGTCTACAGGCCCTTTTCCAGACATCTTGCAACAAAAGAGTTTTCATTAAGTTTAATTTCCCAGCGCTCAAAAAGATGCAAAAATCATAAAACCCGTCAATCTCTGGGCCATAATGCGGATTTCGATGCATTCTGTTCCACCTACCAATTGGTGCCATGAATTTTCAACAGTTTTGAAATTTTTTTCCGCTCATCATATACAAACAAGAAGCTATAAATGCAGAAATCATCATCATTATAACTATTTTCGATATTCTTGAGTTGTTGCACTGGCACTAGCATTGGACCCCTCGGCAATGGCCACCCTCAACAAGTTCCCTTTTTTTGTAGAAACTTTGTTCAAAGTAATTTAACTTGAGACAGTAGTAGCTATTGCTGTGACGTAACGCACAGTGGATGCGTTTAGTGCAAATCCTAAGGGCCCCAGAGCAGTGGTGCTGATTAACTATTAGTACTTCTACTACCCCAAACTACTACTACTGGTACTGATTTTCACTAATCAGTGCAAATGTGTAGCAGTAGTAATAATTTGCTGCATAACTTAAGGGGACCCTACCAATTGGCGGGCCCCTAGGAGTTGCTCTAGCCCCAACCATTGTGCGTTGTACCACTGCACTAGCTACTACTATTTCAAACCATATAATTTTGAAATAATTCTCTACTAGAAAAGGGGCCCTTTGTGGCTCTTGCTGACCGGCCAGTCCGTTCCTGATGCTGCTGCGGATGCCCTTTTCTGTTTCGACTGTATGACACACCAGCAAAAGTTGTCGCAGTATCTAATGAATTCATTGGATTTAATGATCAGAAAAAGCACTGTTTTGGACAGTTTGACTACTCTGACTTGGTGTGCCGAGCTGACTTAACAAATTAAGTTTCTTCGCAAGTTGCCATCAGATGTTGTACTCATTTTACACTTATCACATGTTATGATTGATTCCGTCAGAATGTTTCTTACAACGTTCTGAATGACCACAGTAGAACTTTCCATGGTTCCCCAACTTTGAATTTCGTTTCGCCGGCCCTGTAGAGTCAACGCTAGGAGAAAGATGCAGAGTCCCTCATCATACAGCTCATATCTTTACATGAAACCATCATGTTCAACGACGGCGGAACAATTAGCGTCTTGAAATAAGCACAACAACCCATGGATGTGCCATACTCTCACACAAACCACAGGAAGCAGAACAAGGATAATCGGCTTAACAGGTCAAGGGATTTGAAAACCGCTGCTAGAAACTTTGATAAGGAAATTATGGAAACCTTCTTTTATACGGCAGTTTCTCCATTTACAAAACTTATTCAAGCTTCAAACATGGTATCATTATGTACCTTATTAATTCGGCTATCAGAATATGAAGTAATCGAAAAATTGATATTTTGCATCCAGAAAATGTTTACCGTAACCTTAAAACTGTCCCTTTCAAACTTCTAATTAGGGGGGAGGGAGAACATAAAATGACAATTTTTCACCTTAAAAGTTGTTTTATCCACGTTATTAAGAAATTTAAAATTACCTTTACAAACCAATGTTAAAGTATTTTATTATTGATGTTAATGATTGTGTTCCTGATGGAAAAAATTGCTAAACTCCACTGAGACAAAATGCAGCTCATCTTTATCTCAAAATAACTGCAATTGTACAATTTATTTTGCACTCTTGTTCTTTATGCATACATTTTTAAGGATTGGAGATTGATGAGAAGCTCACCTCCACTGGTTTTCACTGCTACTGTCAAGCAAAACCTGACGCAATTCGCCAACGATGAAAAGGGCGGGAAAACGAAGAAGGCTCAGAAAATAATAATAATTCGTGTGTTCTCTAATAATCACCAAATCCAGAACTGACTACTTTTCCAAAAACGTGCTTCCCTGGAGAAGACACGAGAAAATCTCCTGCAGTTTACAATCATCGGTAATCGGAAGTATATATAAACATTACAGTTGTGGCTAGCAATTGTAAGTCTACACGCTTGATTTGAGAAGAACCTCTCAAGTATCCTTTTATTTTAGTTTGATCTCTACTGCGACAAAGAGATTTATGGCTACATGACAACGTCGATTTTCTTCGTTGGTTGGGGCTTTGGCGCCGTAGTCCTGGGCATAATCGCTGACAAGTATGACCCTTCAATTTTAGAAGCATTCGATGGAATGTTCTTTGATATACATTGTTGATTTAGAAGATAAATAAGGAAATTTTTTATTATTAAAAGAAATTTTGAGCAAACGATAGACAGACTGCTGAGGGATAGGAATAAGATAAGAGAGTTGCCGTGTACACAAGAAATGTTGTACATTTGTCTTAATATCAATTAAAATCAGTAAGAAAAAGTGTTATACTATTTGAAGCAAATGCTAACATTAAAATTGAGATACAAACGTTATTTCATATTATTTGTGACTGATTGGATTACTCATTCCTAAACCTCGTGTTCATCAGCACTCTAGATTACTCTTTGAATTAAAAAAGCTCCAAGAACACTCATCCGATGTCCTTCCTCCTACAAAAGCTTACAACATTGTAATATTATATTACCGTCAATCTATTCACACTTCTATGCGATTGTTCTGCTGTTGACTCGATTCATGGCGCTTATCAAATCTGCTAAGTATCTATTTTTCCTCGAAGGTTTGGTCGTCTAAAGGTGCTGTTCCCCTCCATGACTGTGATTCTTGTCATTGGATTCCTCAGCATATTTTCTCCAAATTTCTGGGTGTTCCTTACCACAAGATTTATTGTCGGATTCTGTACACCCGGCGTTGGAGTTCAAATGTTTATTATGGCCTCAGAGTTTGTCGGCCCCAAGTACAGGCCAATGTGTGGAATCATTTTGGAAACATTTTTTAGCTTGGCTTTGGTCATTACTGGAGTGCAAGCGTACTTTGTTCGAGAATGGAAGAAGCTGTTCATCATTTCTACGGTTCCGTACATATTTGTGCTTGCATTTGTGAAGTACGTAATTATTATTGGAGGCATGTTTCTAAATTTAGGCGAGTAATGTTAGAATGTAACCTTTCAAAAGCTTTAAAGATAATGTAGGTGCAATCTTCAAATATAGGTCAATAAATGTTTTTTCGATACACAAGTAAAATTATTCTAACGATTTCTTCAAGGTTCATTCCAGAGTCAATTAGATGGATGAATCTAAACGGACGCCAAGAGGATGCAATGAAATTGCTGCGAAGAATTGCCAAGTTCAACAAACGAGAGTTGCCAGACGACGTGACATTGAAAGCTCCATCCATTGGCCAAAAAATGAAGACCAGCCCGAAAGACCTCTTTGTTCCTAAAAAAATGGGACTGCAGAGTTTGGTGCAATGCTATGGCTGGTAACGATGCATCAAATTTATTATCTAACAGTCTCAATTTCAACGACGATTCCGCTTGTATTGTTTATATTTCTTTACTAGAGACTGATTTACAAATTGTAGAATTTCATTAACAAAGTGCTTGAATATATTGTTTCTTATTGCAGGTTTGTGACTGGTCTTGTGTATTATGGAGTAACGCTTGCATCTGACTCACTCAGTGGAGCCATGTACCAAGATTACATTTTGACATCACTGGTTGAATTTCCTGCCATTGTTATAGCAATTTACCTTTGCAACACGTGAGTATGCTGTTATATAATTATATGTGATTAATCTTATTGGCTATTGCTTGATTATATGTTATTGACATCATATTGATTATATGTGATTATTTGTTGGTAGCAAGGCGAATGAGGTGGTGACAAAATGTAAGCTGGAATAACTTTCCAATTGATAAAAGCTGGAATAATCGTTGATCTATAATAACTTTAAGAAGATAGCCTACTTGCGAATCTTCTTTTTGGATTCTTTTGAATACAAAAGCCATCTTCAAAAGGTGCTTATTTTGCTCGGTTGACTTTAAATGCCAAGCTACTTCGCCGCACATCGGTAAAGCACCACTTTGAAGAGAGGGAAAATGTATCTCATTTGAGGACCACAAGCATTGAATGTCCTCATGTCCACATGCATGAAAATGCATTGATCCGTTATTCCCATGAAAACTCATTTTTCAAATGATACCTTTCGGTTCAAATCTAGGCATTGTAAGCTAAAGTTTTCTAGGACTCTCACTTTCGAAAGACTTGTAGCTTTGCTCTGGTGAACATTGACATCCAGGAACCATTTCCATAATTCTTATTTGCCATTCTAGTATTGGAAGAAAAAGGACAGTTATTTCATCTTTGGGTGTTGCATCCGTTGCTTGTTTACTTATTGCGGCTATTCCAGTGAATAAAAGCAAAGGTGAGAATTTCCCTTCAACCCCGGCAAATTATGGGTATCTAAGAGCATCATCATTCGCATGGCAGTCTAGACTGGAAAGATAGCCGGGGGTGGGATGGGGTTGGAGATTGAGCAAAATATGTTGAAGGAAAATATGTAGGAAATGATAGAAAGAAGTTCATAAGCAGAAAGAAACCTCTTAATGTTTTTCAGTTTAAATCCCCTCAACCGAAATTATGGTTTATTGAAGCTAGGTACGTTCATGATTAATCGTTTATAATTAAAAGAAAAAGCTTAATATAGCTAAAAACAAACGATTGAAGAAAGTAGCAACGTGTAGAATTTTTCACTTTTGATACCTCGCTTGACAAGGAAAAAGTTCTTTTCAACCAATGCAAATTTCTATGTCACTAGGACTGACAGTTTTGCGGGTGATTGTTGGCATGTTTGGAAGGTGCGGTGTCTCCACTTCTTTCAATGCTATATACACCTGGTCTATTGAAATATACCCAACAGTAGTCAGGTAAGCCTACAACTAACGCATTTCTGTAATATGTTTTTGTTTTTGGCATGAATATAGTCTCTGCACAGCAATATAATTTATTGAAGTATAGGATTTTTTAACAAGCCCTTTTGATTAAAGGAGAACTTCCTTTGTTACCAATTTATTGTAATTTATACGATTCTAGTTTGACAGATTTAGCCTATGCTACACTGTGCATTTAATAAATGATGTTTCTTTGTCCACAGAGCCCAAGGAATGGGACTGTTGCAAATAGCAAGCAGAGTTGGCTCTGCAGGGGCGCCTTGGATCGCTAAAGGCTTGGCACCTGTGCATAACACTCTTCCATTCATTGTGATGGGTGGAAGCACTTTGATTGCCGTTGGTATGTTGTTTTACTTGCCAGAGACAAAGGATGCTAAGACAGCTGAAACGCTACAGGATAAGATTGATGAAGGCAAAGAAATGAAGATCGGGTTTCAAAAGGAAGAAGAAGGCGGTCTTGGCGGAAAAGTCAACATGGTTTGTGTCGATGATAGTGGAAGCCCAAGACTTTGAGTCACCTTAAGTTGGCGCTGATACGATTGCCAAGGTCGAAAAGAATTAATAAAGAACGAAATAACAATGTGATTAGAAGTCAGTCGTTGAATAAATAATCGTTAAGTATAGAGTTTTTGGGTCATTACTTAGTGTTTCTCCTTTATAGCTTGTCAGTAGTTCATAAGTGTTCTTGTCATTTTTTACTTGTGGCTAAGAATTTACTAGAAATCGTTTCATTATAACAATAATCAACATCATGATCATCGCCATCAATATACTACAGCACTAAAGATTTACAATTTACTGAGGTGACATAGACTGTAGAACATTTGTAACTTGTACGCAATTCAGTTCATACCATTAACAAAACGTATCTAAATTAAGTTCCTTGGTCTTTCATGATTTAAAGTGCTATTTCACGTTATTCAATACTATTACATACTATTTCATTCCATTTCATGCTCTTATATGCCATTTCATGCTATTCCCTGGCATTCCGTGCTATTATATGCTCTTGCGCGAGTGTTTAGAAAATTCTCTCCAAATTATATCAAACGACCTTCTCTTCTTTGTACTTTTTGATGAATAGCCTTGCTTTGGGGCAAATTCTTGCAACAAAACACCTAAGTAGTTGTGCAGTGATTCATCGATTTAGACTTGGTACCATTTGTTACAATGCGTGCGTCTCAACCTCGCTTTCGTGCTAACGCGAGATAGGTGTGGCAGTTTCAGTCAGTTGAGTTTACGAGTTACGGAGTTTACAACAGAGTTTTGAGTTACAGATTTAATGATGTAAATAGTTGTTATGTTTATGAAAATGATATAAAACCAAGTTCAAGCTCATCATTGTAGTCCTCACAATACCATTGCACAGACACTATAAGCTAATTCATGGTTTCTAGCGCCATTATGAATTAAGTGAAATTTTTTCCATAATGGCGGCATGCTGAAAAAACATTAAAATTCGGGTTCTAAAAATATTATCCCTAACTATGATTTGAGCTCATTTAATGAATTCCCAATGCTAAGCAAGTTATTTGTTTGAAACAAACACTTACCAGGCCCCAAAGAAATTTTTTGTTCTTTCTTGTTTCTTCGACCTTCGACACAGCTGAAAATTCGCCTAAGCCACATCATGCTCGGAAAAATCGTGCCTCTACATCAGTGGCAACTCTTTCAAGGCAAATTTTGCTTCCTTATAAAATTTATGAATGTTTCTTGCTTTCCCAGCAAAAATAATTTCCATATGTCTCTTTTCGAGAAAATTCGCTTGCTTCAAAAAGTTGCATAGTCAACGGTAGGCGGATACAACTTGAAATGATAACATTTCACTTTTGATCGAACAAACTGTTGGGGAAGACCACTGTGGCGGCTCTCTATTGGTTCCTTTCATGAGGAAGCCGTCAATTTACGTCAACAAAACATGAGTCAGCCGGAAAATTTAATAGGAGTGGGAGCTGTACCCAGATACATTAAGGGGCTAAGGATATTTCACTACAATTTTTCAGAAGCTTTAAACTTGTGTGGAACCTTTATAGATCTTTTGGCTTCTGGCTATGGCTTCTGGTTATGGCTTCTGGTTATGGCTTCTGATTATGACTTCTGATTATGGCTTCTGGTTATGGCTTCTGATTATGGCTTCTGGTTATGGCTTCTGGTTATGGCTTCTGGTTATGGCTTCTGGTTATGGCTTCTGGTTACGGCTTCTGGTTATGGCTTCTGGTTATGGCTTCTGGTTATGGCTTCTGGTTATGGTTTCTGGTTATGGCTTCTGGTTATGGCTTCTGGTTATGGCTGGTTATGGCTTCTGGTTATGGCTTCTGGTTATGGCTTCTGGTTATGGCTTCTGGTTATGGCTTCTGGTTATGGCTTCTGGTTATGGCTTCTGGTTATGGCTTCTGGTTATGGCTTCTGATTATGGCTTCTGGTTATGGCTTTGATTATGGCTTTGGTTATGGCTTCTGGTTATGGCTTCTGGTTATGGCTTCTGGTTATGGCTTCTGGTTATGGCTTCTGATTATGGCTTCTGGTTATGGCTTTGATTATGGCTTTTGGTTATGGCTTCTGGTTATGGCTTCTGATTATGGGTTCTGGTTATGGCTTCTGGTTATGGCTTCTGGTTATGGCTTCTGGTTATGGCTTCTGGTTATGGCTTCTGGTTATGGCTTCTGGTTATGGCTTCTGGTTATGGCTTCTGGTTATGGCTTCTGATTATGGCTTCTGGTTATGGCTTCTGGTTATGGCTTCTGATTATGGCTTCTGATTATGGTTTCTGGTTATGGCTTCTGGTTATGGCTTCTGGTTATGGCTTCTGGTTATGGCTTTTGGTTATGGCTTTTGGTTATGGCTTCTGGTTATGGCTTCTGGTTATGGCTTTTGGTTATAGCTTCTGGTTATGGCTTCTGGTTATGGCTTCTGGTTATGGCATTGATTATGGCTTTTGGTTATGGCTTCTGGTTATGGCTTCTGGTTATGGCTTCTGGTTATGGCTTCTGGTTATGGCTTCTGGTTATGGCTTCTGGTTATGGCTTCTGACGTAACTTGTACTGACTTTCTTGAGTGGACGGTTCATGAGTTAAAGTATTTTCTCGCCATGAGGGCATTGTCACAAGAAGGAACCAAACTTGACTTGGGAGCAAGACTTCTGGTTATGGCTTCTGGTTATGGCTTCTGGTTATGGCTTCTGACGTAACTTGTACTGACTTTCTTGAGTGGACGGTTCATGAGTTAAAGTATTTTCTCGCCATGAGGGCATTGTCACAAGAAGGAACCAAACTTGACTTGGGAGCAAGAGCCGTCGTATGGCAGGAGCGGCTAAAAGAGTTTTGCTAATTGATAAATGAGGAGGAACCTGGAGCAGTAATTTTAAATTGTGAGGAGCCACCAAGGAAACGCGCATGTTTAGACTCACTACCAGCGATGGCGGAAAATATTATCGAAGAATATTCAGACAAGAATGAGCAAGAGTTAATAGACCTTTTATCGGAGAAATTGTCATTCAATGAAAGTCAGCTGGAAGAACTCGAGAGGTCTACCAGAGCACAAGCAGGATCACTTGTTTGGAAAGAGCAGAGAGTTGGTTGTATAACGGGTACCAAAATTCAAGATGTATGTACGAAAGTGGAGAAGATTGGAAAAGTTAGGGGCAAAGCAGTGTAAGTGACACCTCTACTTGTGCGCCTTTTTAAAGGGGCTGATTTTGGAGCTGTTTTGGCAATTACGTACGGTAGGGAGAATGAGAAGAAAGCAAGAAAGGCATTTGCAGAAACTGTTGTCAAAAGCATCAAAATGGAAGATATTTAGACTCAGGCTTGCTTGCAAACAAAACTTTCCCATTTATCAGGGCCACACCGGACAGTATATTTACTTGCAGGTGTTGTGATGGTGCCAAGGTACCAGTTGAAAACAGATGCCCCTACAAGTTGAGACAGAAACCAGTTTTAGAATTTTACGGAGAGCTTGACTTTTTTTTGGAAACTAAAGGAAGTATTCACTTACGAAAAAATCACATGTATTTCAGCCAAATCAACACCCAAATGGCATTACTGGGTGCTAGCCATGCATTCTTTGTTGTGTGGGCTCCTGTGGGGGATTCACATATCGAGAAAGTTCAGTTTGACCGGGAACATTGGTCACTTCTTGAGCGAAACGCAGCCATTTTTTTAAAGCATATGTTGCTAGAGTTTTGTTGAAGCAAAGAATACTCCTCTTTTGCAATCTTTGTGACAAAGTCTGCTTAGAGGATGGAGAGTCCCAAACAACTAAGGGGAAAAGTGTAGAGTGCTCTTCATGTGAGTTAAGGTGCCACTGGTCATGTGCAGATATAAGAAAGAAACCGCATGGTAACTTTATTTGCCGCCTTTGTATTGAGATGGGCATGACAGACAGTGTTGGTATTTTGTATATCTTTTCAATGGAACTTTGCTACAAAAATATTCATTATTATCGTTGGGGAACTATTACAAGTTAGGAGCGAGGGTTCAGATCAAGAGGTTGTTTATAACCAATCAAAGTTAAATATCGATATTAGCACTAATAATCCTTCCTAAGGGGCAGATGGACATGCAAATGTATAAAATCAAAGGACGGTTGTAAATAAATGGAAAAAGATGCGGTTCTAGACAGATGGTCTGAATATATCAAAGACTTGTTTAAGGATGCAAGAGGACAAAAACCAGAAATAAGGAAGAACATGGAAGGACCAAAAATAATACAAGCTGAAATAAGAGCCGCAGTAAATAAAATGAACATAAAATAAAAGGAACAAGGCCGCAGGCCCAGATAAGATTGTAGAAGCAATGATAGAAGCGTTAGAATACTTTGGCATTCAAGGATTAACAACAACTGCAAATATCATCTATGACACTGGAGAAATCCCTGACGCCCTCCTGAAATCTGCGTTTATCGCATTACCGAAAAAGCCAGCAAGCAATTGAATGTGAATTACATCATACCATCAGTCTAATGAGCCACGTTCTGAAAATACGTCTACGCGTTATAATGCAAAGAGCAAGAAGATCTATTAAATCTGAAATAAGTACAGAACAATATGGGTTTGTAGAAGACTCTGGAACAAGAAACGCAATATCAATCGTAAGAATGTTAAGTAAACGCGCCATTCAAATGCAAAAGAAGGTATATGTATGCTTCATTGACTATACCAAGGCATTCGAAAAAGTCAGACATGAAGACCTCATGAATATGCTTAAAAATCTAAACATTGATGGGAAAGACCCGAGACATAATCTCTATTGGGAACATTTAGCTGCAGTAAGAGTAGATGGTAAGATCAGCAAGTTCAATAATATCCAGAGAGGAGTAAGGCAAGGATGTGTCTTCTCGCAAGATTTTTTCAACCTTTATAGCGAGAACATCCTCAGAGAGATTGAAAGCATCAATAGAGTTTACAATCTGAACAACATATGGTATGCAGAAGATACAGCATTATTCGCAGATTCAGTAGAGGAACTTCAGGAGTTATCAGAAACTGCTAGAAGAGAAGGCGAGAAAAGGGGGTTAACTATAACTGAATGTATGGTAATAAGGAAGGAAAAAGAAATAAAATGTAAAATCAAAACTGGAAATGAAGAAATAAAAGAAGTCGAGAAATTCAACTACCTAGGAAGTTTCATGATATAAGACGTAAAATGCAACAATGAAGTAAAGAAGAGAATAGCAATGGCGAAAGACACCTTTGAAAAGCTAGGAAACATCTTTAAGGACAAAAAAATGAACATCAAAATAAAGAATAAACTGCTAAAATGTTATGTGTATCCCATTCTTCTCTATGGTAGTGAATGTTGGACCATATCATCAACAATGGAAAGAAAACTGAAGGCTGCAGAAATGTGGTTCAATAGAAGAATGATGAGAGTATCGTGGACAGATCACGTATCTAACGAAGAAATACTTGAAAGAGGTAGTTTAGAAAGAAGCCTGTTAAAGACCATCCACCAGTAACAGTGAAGCTTTTTAGGTCATGTCATGAGAAAAAAAAGACAGAAAATTTAGTAGTAACTGGGAAAATCGAAGGCAAAAAGAGCCGAGGAAGACAAAGGCTAACTTACATCACAAGCTTGAGCATGGTTACTGAAATGACCGAAGTAAATTGTTGCGAAACACCAAAAATGACATCTTCAAAAGTAAACAAATGATTTTCCTGGATTTTCTCTCTATATGAACTGTTTGCCAATGAATTTGTATACCAAATTGACGTAGAGAAGTTTTTAAAAGGGCTGTTTTTGGAAAGGATCACTTAATAGAGAGGGGGCAAGATAGACTATGCGGAAACTACTCGATAAAGCACTTGACACACGAATAGCAAACAATCTATGCGAGTATTGGCTGCAAATGAATGGAACGGGCTTTTTATATCTTGATGCTTGCAGTTATAAAAAATTTTCTAAATGAACAGTTCCTTAGGGATTTCGTTTTAAGTATTATAAGTTCTTTATATTTCGGCCTTCTACATGTAGGTTCCTTATAAGGTGGCTCCTTATAAAAAAAGCGTGTAGAGGTATGACAACACACCGAATTGAACTCAGTCTGGCGTTAGTTTCAAACCGGCCTTAAATTTCTCATGTGAGGAGCCTCTAAAAGCATTTATTCTGCTATTCAGCATAATGGTGTCTGAGAATAGCTCAGAGTAACGGACTGGGTGTCAGAAAAGTTTGCAAATGACTGCAGCATAAGAGATACGGGGGCAATAGAAAGTTTTATTGCAATTGTCATGGTCTCATGTCACGAAAAATGCAAGGACCTAAAGTTTAATTAATCTGAAGAGTCTGCTCACTTCTGAATCACATATCGTTGAGAGATAGGAACGTCACTCTTTGTGAACAATAAAATGAAATACAAGTCCTAAACAGCAGGAAACCTAAAGGGAAGATTCACACTGCATCGTTTTCACGTTACATCTTATTGCACGTTTCGTAAGGCTGGCTAATAATTGTCTCTTCAGGACCAATTTCTAGGTTTTGGTTTGAGCTTAAACAGACCATTGACGTCTTCAACATTTAGCCATTCCCCGGCTTTCAGAATTCACATTAAAATAATTGATTTTTCAAACGTGATTTCTTTTCACGTTTTTGTGGCAAAAAGGAGCTATTTGATGGAGAACCTTGAATGAAGTGTTTTTGCCTCTTAACATCGCCAGAATCCATACACATAATAATTCAAAATCGTAATCGAAAGCATTTAAAGGGCTTGAATTCACCTTTTCTACATGCCCGTCGGAACGAAGGCAAACTAAGCCCTGAAAATATTTCCTTCGACTCCGCTTTTCAGATTGCACAAAAAGAAACTAGCTTTATAGACTGAATTTTCCAATTGATGAGTTACTATTAAACACAGTAGAGTTCTAAAGGTGAAGAGTCACAAAAATTTATCATTGAAATTCTTAAATTTGGACCCTATATCCTGAACCAGTATCACGAAATACCTCTGAACAGGCAAAGTTAGTAAATTGTTTTACAAACCTGCAGGGATACGGCCACATTCACTCTTTTCCCATAATTTCGTGAACAGATCCGAAATAATAGTGATTCATTAGCAAACATCAAATCTTTCATTGGCCATATCTCTACTGATTTTAGGCATAATTTTGCATAATTGGAAGTATCTCATTGTGACATCTTTTGTTATTATAAAGGGCTTTTGATGACGTCACACTTTAGAACTGTATTCTTCGAACAGAAGCTGAAAATTAGACAAAATCAACGTATTTTTAGTCAACATGCAATTTTTGTGGCTGACAATCGTAGCGGATTGATTTATTGCCATCGTCAGCTTTTTGCTACGCTATTAATACCAGCAATCAATTGAAGAACTTTCCTTCAATACTCTTTATCAATCATCAATGTTTGTGTGCATTTGTGTGCTCCATTAACATTCACACAAAAGTCTCTGTTCGAAGCTTCTCGAAATCTGCTTTCCACTATTTGCAAACAAACGCGCATAGAACGTCAATCAAGCCAGTCAATTTTTCTTTGTTGAAATGAAGTAACATTGGGTGGTTAGTTCTATCGTCAGTTATCATTAGGTGTAAGAACTTGATTAACTCATTTCATTGCAGAGATTGCATGAGAGCATTGGTAGCATTTTCTTCTGGGATTTCCTGGAGCTTCTTTGCAGTTTTTATTGAATGATCTTGCTAAAATGATCTTTTTGAGAAGGAGGGAAATTATGCGTTCCAGCAATAGAATCTTCGAATCTTCGTGGTAGTTTCATTTTGCAAGGTAGTTTGGGTCATAGAAGTTGAACGTGTTTGCTTATGCATTCTCCTTTTCTTTCTTTGCCCAGACCAAATCATAAGCTTTATGGCGATATTTGGTAAGCATCTTGACTACATCTTTGGCGATAGCATGTCCCTATGCAGCTCTGACCTTGGCGCCTTTCAATGTTCTACTAAAATTGTCAGCAGCATGGAAAGCCTGTTGCCTACATCTAAGTGCCGTAAAGAGTTTCAGTGCCTCTATTTCAGTGATGACTTATGGTATGACCTTTCAGTGTTCTAACATTTAAAGAGCAAATCACTCGCCCAGACGGGGCTATGGTTTATCAACCCTGTTTCGCTTTAGTCTCGACGCATTAGGCTAAGATTGGTTAAGGTTTTCTTCAAAATATGTTTTCAATTCTTCTCCACGCGTGTACGTTCCATCGATAGTGTCTTTCTGTTAGCATGCAAGCCACAATTTCCAATATTCACCAATTGACAATTTGGCAACTGATCAATGAACTCTCTAAGTGAGACTGTAACGAGGGCGAATCTGTACTATCCGGAAACAATGCACCAGTCTGGAAAGACCATAGAGATTGGAAAATTCAACACTAGAGTGCGAACGAGATTTCTGCAAACTGATGTTTATGCGCCATTTTGCAAGAGGTAATAAAAACGGCTCGTGGACGGTGGTTACTGGCTAAGTATGAAGGACTTGAAGTTGCTCTGGAAATAAAGTTTGTATTTGCAAACATTCAAAAGTCGATTCGGGTGAATATCATAATGATGGCAAGATGTAAAGATATTTCTACAATCTGCATCTTGCAGAAGTTTTAAAAGATCCATGCCGATTGGTCAAATCCAAAAATCTAATTTGCATGACAATAGAAGTTATTTCTAAGAAGAACAAATTAAACATATCTAAACGCATTTGCGATGTCCAACGTAACACATCGCAGAAGTTAATACTCTAAACCGTCGTTAACAGTCTAAAACAACGTCGTATGCGTCGCAGTACTAAACCCTACATTTAGGACTTTGACACCAATGCACAATAAATATACACAACAATGGCTTACTCATATTGGAAAATGTTATTGCAATTTAAAGTGTGTTGCAGTGATCCTCTGGAGAACGTTGAGTAGAAATAGTGCTGCATCCCTCTTCGTGTATGAGGCCCCTTTTCCTGCACCAGCATATACATTGTCCAGAATTGCATGCACACGTATAGCTTCAGGTTGATGAATTTCTCACTCTTCTTCAGCTCGCCAATCATCCTAGATATGAATTGCTCTCTCCCCTCATTGAGCATGTTGTCGTTTGCAAATGCAACGTGGAATATTAAAAAATTGAAGACATTTACTTCCAAACAGTCATCCCTGTGAGCGTTGCTTGGTTGACAGGTTTTCTAACAGAACTCTGCACCCTTCAGTCTGATATAGTTCATTAAGATTTCTTTGTATGCTTCCTGTACACATTCGTATAATGCATAATTTGCATGTTGTCCTCTTGGGATTGATAGTTTCACTGCACCTTTCCGCTTTTTTGCTTTAGCGCCATCGGATTGGCCTGCTTCAATACCTTCATCAGCATCGAATTGCATATTCTCAACAGTTTGAATCCAAACATCTGCATGATCGGTAAATGCTTTAATGGCGTCAACAATTATCTGCTCATCTGCACTTGAACGTCTTTTTTTGGTGGAGTTTCATCTTTTTCATCGCCAGAGGTGGACCTCTTTAGCGTTTTGAACTGATTGTCAACTCACGGTTGTATAGCACCAACGTTTGCTTTGAAGTCTTTGAGCATGTGATCCTTTAGCGTGATGTTTGTCTTTGACGCTTTTTCTCCCTTCTATCTGCGAATTGCAAGAAACAGTTTTTATTCACCTTTGCCACATTTGGAGACATGAATCTCCAGCTTGTCTGCAACATCATCTTCACCCTTTTGCGTATGTGAGTTAGAAGGAGGAGTTTTGTTGTTTGTCCAAAGTATTTCTTTGTAAGGATGTTGTGTTGATTTTTCTCCATTAGAGCTGCACAGTCTTCACCTTGATACTTCAGTTTCCCAAGGATTTCTTTAGACCATATAAACTCAACTATAAACAGATTCAAATTCAATTATATGAAAGTGCAACATTTGGGCAACATTGCATATTCTTCCTAATTCACAGATCAAGAGACATGGCAATAACTTCAATGATAAATATATACTTTAATGAAAAACTAAAGCTACAGAATGACGTGTATGTTTATAGTTATATTAAAAGAAGATATGGAATGTAACGTTGTAATATAATGTACTAACAGTTTACTGTTCTAATTATACATACTGTTCTATCTATCTACTGTCTACTTGTCCATTCTACATGATGTTAAAGTATAGTGTCCATGTGCAAGTGTATTGAATCCATCATCTAGCTCTTATCGTCAAATGGGTTCAGCGATATCTTCATCCTCTCCGTGCTGTATACTGCGTGTTTGTGTGACTCAATGTTGCGTTGCTGGTGCTTGAATATCCTCCTTTAAGTTCTGCATGTAATTCTCATGGAGTATTTCATGCTTGACGACATTCTTCTTGATACCTTTGGCTCTCTTTATTCCTTTCCCATCTTTGATCTTGCAAATGTACTTCTTTGATCTCAGTCCGATAAACTCTTCCATTGCAACACCACCCAGCTCATCCTTCATTTTCCCAATAACTTTCTTATTCTTTGGTAAATAATTTTCAAGATCCCTGTTGTAGTTGCTGAAATCAAACTTGTCTTCATTAGCTTTCAATACTTTGTTTACTGCATTTTGTGACATTGGGATGTGGTATATGAAGCTGTCAGTGTCCATGTAACACAGTTGCACGTTTGGGAGGCTGGGCTTTGCGAAATTGTAATGGAAGTCATAAACCAAGGTCTTGCTAATGTCCAAGATGCTGAAGCCGACGTAGATGGGTTTGTTTAGCGGTATGGTCTTCTTCTTCTTCATAACGATGAGTGTATCTTTATCAATTTCAGTCACACCATAGAATATGCGATTTCATCTGTGCATATAGAATAGTGCTGGTGATTTCTGACATTCTCCATTGTTTTTCCAAATACAGCATTATTCATCAACTTGAAGCAGTTCTTCCTGAAACCGCTCTTTGCGGTTGTTCTTTTCTGGGTGTTGAAATCAATGTATTCTTTCAATATTATCTTTCAACCAGGTGCTCTGCTTGAATTCCTCATTGGTTTGCACCTTCGTCACAACCAAAACAAGATCCAGACACTGCTTCAACACCGCTTCGAGAATGGTGCAGCGTGCAGTGTCCTAATTGATCGGGTGTCGCGCATGTTTTACATCTTGCACATTGTCGAGCATCTTGGAGCTGCCTTGTGGTAAGAGTTGCAACATTGCCCATCCGTACAGGTTATTAGCACCCAGGTACATAAGGGTGCTGATTTCATCCGCTTTGCATGTCGATTGATTGGTACGGATATTCCACCTCTTGTCCCCTGCTCAACCATGAGATGGATGTTGCTCTTCTCTTTTGCAAGCAGCTCAAAGGCAACACCAGTTTTGAGAAGCATCGCGTCCCATGCCAATGCTAGTAGTGATATGTAGCATGCGGGGCCCAAAGAGAAGGATTCCTGACTTTGATAGCGAAGGAATTTAGAGAACATCTGCAAGTAGTAGAGCATCTGTTGCCAAGTACGGTTGGAGATAGTCTTTGAATCTTTTGCAGTCAAAGAACTCCCAGGCTTGTTTCGCGTGCTCGTAGTCCTCATCGGTGATGCTGGAATCATTCAGTCTGTTGTAGAAGCATTCTTTAGACAGTAACGAGGTGTTTTGTAGCATTGCTGCGTCATTCATCCAGTCGTATGGATACACCCCCTTTAGTGTTATTAGACTGAGTGCCGTTTGTTGATTGACATCTCCGAGCGGTTGAAATCTTTCGTGTGGATATTCCTTTACAGATTTGAATTCTTCTTTTGGTAGGTTGTTGGCAAGTGATTCTAAACTCGAGTTGAGGAAGCTGAGAGAGTCAATGTATTCGATTCCGTCAATTGTTGCAAAGATGACCTTTTCTGAGCTGGTTGCGATGACTGTGGCGCGGCGTTTATTGAGGTGTCGTAGTATGTGGTGCATGTCGTATCCTTTGAGATTGTGGAAGACTGCTGGAATCGTGTGGGTCTTGGCGATGATGTTGAGGTTGTTTAGGTTGCAGTGACTGCATGCAGCGCCTCTATACTGTCCGGTGATGTGGCAGTGATCCTTCACCTTACGCAGATTCGAGTCATTTCTATTGAATGTGGTGTTACAGCAATAGCAGTTGATTTTGACGTTCTGTTCTATCAACTGCTCATCAGTTAGTGGCAGTATCGGAATTGTCTTTTAACATACTTCTCGTATGCACTCAATGTACTAGTCCATTTCCTCGAGAAAATGTTCCACGCAATCTTCGCCTGTGTATATTTCTATGCCGTGCTCCCATTCCGTTCCTATTGATTTAACGTAGATAGCATCGCTGATTGGCACGTGCTCTTGGTATTCCGATGTGCGTTGTCCCTGATGTATTGGTGTGTCTTTTAATATGCACTCAAAATCTGCATATGATGAATGGAAGAATCATCTTGTTCTCGAAGTTTTTGAACTTTAATTCTTTATCTTCGGGGTATTTCACAGCTTGAATGTACCTTTCTGGTGTGCAGAATTCCATATGCTTGTTCAATGATGCTTCGAGGGTGAATGAGTTTAGGCATGTATTACAGTAGGAGCGTGTGCCCTTGTACAAGTGCCCCTTTTACCCGTAGTGCAGCCTACTCATGTCTTTTAACCATGTGTAGTGGACATCATCATTGTCATTCTCTAGTATGAGCACACTCATATGTCTTGCTCGCTTCTCTTTGGTGATTCTAAACGGTATAATTGGACATTTCTTCTTCTTCTCCATCCCGCTATCCTCACCATTGGCCACAACGTAGTCACCCTCTCTATCGTCTTCATATAAACCATATATGTTTAGCGATATGTTGTTGCTCGTTTCAAACTTTACCAGCATATTCTCATTCTTGGGGCCTACCGGGAAATTCAAGCAGCTTGTGTCCAGCTCGTGCTCCTATGGTCGATATTTGCTAACTCTGGAGAGGTTCTTCTCTTGTGGACCTTGTGGGTGTAGAGCTGCAACAATTGACCACAGGAAGCACTTGTCTTCAGAGTTTTGGACATTGATAATGGCCATTTTTGCCGTAATCCATTCTGGTGCTTTGAAATACTTTGCTGAGATGCCTACACCACATGCCATTGGACTGTAATCGAACCTTTCAACTGCATTCGTCCGAATTTATAAAAGACCCACCCGCTACCGTTTCGTATAAATGTGTCGATGTCATCTTTAAATGATTCTGAAATCTGAACTGCCTGATTGATGACTTCTTCTGGGGTTTGCTTAAGAACTCTTTAGACTTCAGTTCTGAATATAATTGGCGACAATTTCGAAAAATTACTTTTCTGTGTGAAACATTTCATTTCTTACATTCTGTTTGATCCGGCATCCTATAGAATCTTTTTCAGTTAACTAGAAAACTATTTTACCCAGAAAATGTAATTTCCGTGAATGATGCATATTTAATTTTCCCGCCATTTTCATCGTTGACGAAATGCGACAGCTTTTACTCGACCGTAGCAGTGAAAGCCAGTGGAGATGAGCTTCTCGTCGATCTTAAAGACGTTTAAATGTATAAACAAAGAACCTGAGTTCAAAAGATATTGTATAATTGCAGTTATTATATAATAGAGATGCGCTGAATTTTCTCTCAGTGGAATTTAGCAATTTTTCTGTCAGTAACACAATCATAAATACTGAAAAGGAAAGGTTTTAACATTGGCTTGTAAATTTAAGTTCAAATTTGCTAATTACTTGAATAAAAAAAATTTTTTTAAGGCGTAAAAACTGTACTTCTTATGTTCTCCCTCCTCCCTAATTACTTAGGGGTTTGAAAAAGACAAATCCAAGCCTTCATATCTAGCGATCGCGGAAAACTTTTTACTGGGTACAACGGCAGTTTTTTTGAAAATTTATCAAAGTTTAAATTTTTAAAAGTAAATTAAGTTTATCTTCGAGATTAAACTACATCTAGCGACTCCATGTCTATTCATCGACTCTTGTTCTGCCTCCGCAACTATTACATATGCATCCTTTCCAAATATTCGGAGGGGTTTGCAGGGACGTGATGAATGAAGTTCTATAGACGGGGCGGTTCTAACAAAGATTCCGATAAAAGGGCGCGTCAAATCGGGGTTTGGTTTATCTCAAAACCTAGAAATTATTGCAAAAAGCAGACATCATTCGAAACGATACAAAATGAAATGACATGCCGGCTAAATTTTTGCGTCGTTATATATATACATACGAGGCTTCATCTTGTAATGTTTGCTAATCTGGAAAATTACTCTATTCATCTTTTTTTACATTTAATAACTTAACTGTATATTAATTATCACATGTGCTATCAAAAACATGAAGTTACTTGTGAAAGGAAATAGTTGTACCAGTTCTCTCTTTGTGTTGCTTTCTTGAAAGAAGCGTGCAACGCGCAACAACACAGTCGTTCGGCATTCTAATGCAAAGCCAACTAATGAGTACAGCATGGAAGCGTAGTAAAGAATCCTTAATTAGAAAAAATTTTCTCACAAAATAAAGTACAAGTTTCTCCTCTACCCGTATACTAAGTTAGTAATCTGCAAAATCCAACGATCAATATAAGAAACATTACAGGAAATTCTAGAAAAAGTATATTTGTCTAGACAAGACCAATTGTTAAGGCGCCAATTGTTGATTGCTGCATCATTACTTCCAATTCATTTTATCGCTGCTGTTAGGTATTGTCTTACAAAAGTCTATTGGAATTCCGAAAAGAATTCTCCAGCCAGAGACGTGGTTTCCAGAAATTCCATGCGATTTTATCTGTGATTTCGCAATGCAAATCATGTATTTGTGAGAATTTTCGACAGATAATATAAGTTTCCACAAATAAAAATAATCGGCAATGTTATATTCTTGCGATTCCGAAACGAAAAGTTGATTATATTTTGAAATCATCTTGCATGACCAGGGGTCCAGTGTACAAACCATAGTACTTTCGCGTTCTACATTACCTCTTGCAATATGGCGCACAAAGCTTCAACCTCGAATGGGCTAAAAAAAAGGAGTCCTCACTCTAGTTTTTTTATCATCCTATCTCTATGGGAAAGACATCAGCGCGGAAAGACATCAGTGCGGAAATACATCAGTGCGGAAAGACATCAGTGCGGGTGCGGAATGACATCAGTACGGAAATACATCAGTGCGGAAAGACATCAGTGCGGAAAGACATCAGTGCGGAAATACACCGTTTCGGTCAGTACTTGCTCAACAGTTTTTTAGTAAAGTAAGTGTTATTGAATAAGGTCTGTTGCTTCCAATATTTGCGGACAAAGTATGACAATGCGATCTCAAGTCGAGATTAAAGAACTGGATGTGGACAGCTTCCTTCCATTTGTTGGTGAACTCTCCCGCTTTCAAATCGTTTTGGAAGCTATGCTATGTATTGCCGTCATTCCTCAAACGATGCCAGACTTCATCATGTATTTTGCCGCTCACAATTCACCATGGCGGTGTACTTTCAACAGCACTCTTTGTCAGTTTCCACAGATTATGACATTCAGCTCGAGCGACAAATTGTACGAAGCAAGATGCAAAATGGACAGGTCGGAATGGGAGTTTGTCTACTCGAAGGACTACTCAATCATGACCGAGGTTTGTTGCTTTTCTTTATCACTAACTTTTATTTCTGTCCATTTGATCTAAGTTTTTTGCAAAAAACAAGGAAAATAGGTAAAAGATAGAAGAGCACACAGTTGCATTTCAAAATGGCATCGGAATGCTGTACAGGAAAATACTCTCATGTTATTTCTGTCCAGAAGGCTCTGCACTGAACGCGTCTGTCTCTTCAAAGATTGTAAGCGCTTTGGTATCCCCAGAGCCACCTCATTTTGAATATAATAAATGATTATAAAACGTCAAGCTCTTGCCCTATTCAGAAGCAGAGGGACAGTATGAAACACAGGCTAAAATCAGCGCGAAAAAACAACACGCTCTGATTTTCTAGAAACGAAGCCACTGTGTGACATGTACTGTAGACAATCAGATGTGTTGGGCTTTCCAGTCAATGGTCGGGAAGTCTGGCAGTGTCTTTGACCAAAGTTGACTTTGTGGCAATATGACACCCAGAATAAGGAAAGAGGAACAAAAACCGGAACATAGAATGAACTCGGAAAATAGAAATTTAATTTGTGATGCGGCGACGGTTGGAAGAAATAGACATGCGACTAAATTTGATAATAGAGTAAATTAATTTAAATACTTTGGTAAAGTGGTTTCTGGTCTCTTACCCTGTTGAATCTACTTATTTCTTCAGCTCTGGCCTTTTTTAAGTTTAATAGGATGAAAGGTGACTCAGACACCCCCTCCCCCTCTGAAGGTTTCGTTCATGACTTTATCAGTAGCGCGTCTTGGGTCTTAAAACAGGGCTTATTTAGTCAGCCAGACAGGCAGGCTAGAGAGAGTCATATATTTAGTTACCTTTAAACCTTTTGTTCCAGTTTGATCTCTACTGCGAAAAAGAGATTTATGGCTACATGACATCATCTATACTTTTCGTTGGTTCGGCCTTTGGTGCTGTCGTTCTGGGCATTGCTGCTGACAAGTATGTTGTTTTTCACTTAAACTCTGAAAATTTAAATTTTCTCTAAGGCTTCTGTTTTCTGAGCACAAGAGTCAATATTTCTCTGCTTTCTTGGAATCAATGGCAGTCATTACAAGTGGCGAAGCTATAGGTCATGACGTAAGATTTTCAAGAATCTTGAATGGAAAAAGTTGCTTTTCGATGTATAATTTTTAAGAAAGAAATGAAAAAATCCTTATGAAACACTCTCGCATGGTTTTTATCGAAATTTGCTTCTCTTCGTGGTTTTATTTGACTATGGAGGGCTTGAACATAGGGTTTCTATTCATAGTCTTAATCCTGGAAAAGACAAGGGATCCAATTAGTCATGGAAATATCACAAGGATCCAAATTTAGTCACGCACTTTCAAATGTACATGACCAAAACCCTATGTTTAGTCATGCCAAACAATAGAAAGTCCCCTGAAAAGCATGATGATTATTACGTTTAAGTAATGCGCATTTGGAAAAGGATGCCATTTGTGGCATTCAACGTCACGTTTTCAATCTGACAAAGTGATTTGATTGGGTAAAATTCCTGCATTGCAAAACACAAACAGTCTATAGTCATGCAAATATTACAGTGCATGACTTCTCCATCGCTACGCTGCGTTCGTAAATTTCAACGTGACTTCGTGTGTTCATCAATATACTAACCTTTTAAACGACGTTCATTTTTGAGATTGGTTGACCATGGCTCAGTTTCGTGCACAATAATTAATTGCTGATCGTGACACGGTATCTCAGTTGTTGTTGAAATCACTCTCTGCAAGGAGTGTGGCTGAGTAGAGGTTTATTATTAAACTAAATCGCCCGGTACCGAAACTTGCATTTAGGAGCAAGGGTAGTTACACATTAGACAAAAAACCTTCTGCAAAGTGCTACTGCAGATAAAGTCATCCAAAAGCCATGGAGCTTGGACTTTAGGCTATTGGTTGACTTACCTTTGTTGATCAAAGAACTATCTTGATGAACCTTGTGACAGGGATGAAAACTATTTTATTTTGTTATAACTTGCTGCTGATCGAAGAAATGTCTTGAGACAGGTGGTGAGAACAATCTTATTTTATCATGTAGTGTTGCCAATCAAAGTTGCTCCAAAAACTCCCCATATGTATAATCTCGACAGCCATTATTCGTTCTAAGCCATTTGAAAATCCTTGAATATAGAAGCCATGAGGTGTAGCCACATTGAGAGGAAGGCACAAGACACTGCTCAATAAGCATAGCTTCTCTATATCTATAAACTGCCTATAGATGCAAGGTGGAAACTGTTTTCTGATTCAAACTTATTGCTGATTTAAAAACCTTTTGGGTTTCCATGTTCAGGACTTTTTGGTTTGACACAATTTTTAAAGTATGTTTCTGAAAACTTCCAGTTATTGTTGCAATACATTCAAAAACTGTTATTTGGTTGCTTTCCTCCAGTTCTTATTTTTACCAGGAACAGGTGGGCTCCTTCTGCCTGAAATGGAAACTCAAGCATAAGTCAAACCCTTAACATGGGGCTAAAGCTTAAATCAATATATGATAATGGATACATAATTTGTCTTCTTGGTTAATGCTTTTATATTCAGATTTACAAATCTTCAGAACTCTATTTGCAACTGATATACGCCTAAAAATTCAACTTTTTTAATGACTTCCAAACAATTGCAATTCTCAAAAATCAATCGTTTAACTTTATTTTCCATAATCAAAATATGTTCCAGACAAGGTTGCATCTTAGAACTGTGTAGTTGTTAGAAGCTTGACAATGATATTTCTATTGTATTTGGGTATATTTGTATCATAAAAATAGCACAATTTCCCAGCCGTCCCCCTTGGGACCCACCCTGGTCCTCTGGCTCTCCAGACGGTTTATCTCTACAATTTGCACAACTTTCCAAAGACCCAGCTTCGCCATTGGTCATTACAACCTGTAAAAAAAGTGAAAACAAGAACAGAGCGTAGTTATCAGTGAAAGAAAAAACAATGTAACGAAGAATTTAGATATAGAAAATTTCCGCTGTTGCTCATAAATTGGGCAGGTTTTCCCATGAAATATTGTTTACTTATAACATTGTCACAACATCTTCATGCCGCAGGTCTATAGCACATTAAATACATTTCGCTGCTGTTTAACTTATTTCTTGAGCTTCTTCAGTGTGCTAATCATAACATCTTTTTCAAAATGAAGATATGGTCGATTGAAGGTTCTGGTTCCCTCCATGGCTGCAATTCTCCTCGTTGGATTCCTCAGCATATTCTCTCCAAATTTCTGGGTGTTCCTTACCACAAGGTTCATTGTTGGATTTTTTAAGCCTGGTCTTGGCCTTCAAATGTTCGTTATGGCCTCAGAGCTGGTCGGTGCAAAGTACAGGCCAATGTGTGGAATCATTTTGTGGGCGTTCTTCACTTTGGCTTTAGTTATTCTAGGAGTCCAAGCTTATTTTGTTCGAGAATGGAAAAAGCTCTTCACCATTTCAACTGTTCCATACATATTTGTGTTCGCATTCGCAAAGTAAGTCACCATTTGTCTATATATTATTTTTGACTCTATATTATGAATATTATTTTGATTATTATGATAACGGTGACGAGAAATTATAGCTTTCAGCCAGATTTTCATTAAGTCTGACCATTTGTCTATATATAAATTATTTTTTATTATTGATGTAATTAATATTATGATGACGAACTCGGGAAAGAGAAATTATCGTTTTCAGTAGGAGTTACAATCTGACGACATAGACCAAACAAGTCTCTTCACCGTTTTTTTGAAAAGATGTATTGATTCATAAGAATAAAGAAAATAGTACTCTATTTGTCCACTCTAAAGCGCTTTGAAAAAACGCAGAATGAGAATTTTTAATTAACTCTTTAATAGCCCCTCTTGATTTATAGGATCACCTCTACATTCCCCCCTTTAAATCATTTATGAGGACTTGATCTCTAAAATTTCCCTGCTAACTGCATCTCAAGCAAATACTTCCGACGCTTTGGGTTCTTCTCCGCCCCTTGCCGCAAAGACAAAGATATTGCGAATAAGGGCACAATAGCTAGCTTGGTAGTGCTGGAGGGAGGGGAAGTTAATGCGCGTTCCACAGGGCATGCACTAGGATAAAATCTTCACTTCAATTATCGAGTTTGATGCAGATACGTAAGCAATTTGATAGTTGAACTGATTGCCCTATAGAACAATTGTCTAGAGAATGATAACTATCAATGTTCTCATTTGCTTTGTCTCCCGTTCAAGTTGTCAACAGTATAACGGGTAGAGCTTTTCCAACGTTGTGATTTTCGATAGTATTTCGAACTCATTAAAATTAAGAATTCTTTCAAATTCTTAGCCATTCCAGCAGTTTAATGTTAATGTTTCTTTAAGGTTCATTCCAGAGTCAATTAGATGGATGAATCAAAACGGGCGCCAAGAGGATGCAATGAAACTGTTGAGAAAAATTGCCAAGTTCAACAAAAGAGAATTGCCAGATGATGTCACACTCAAAGGTCCATCTACTGGCCAAAAAATCAAGACCAGCCCGAAAGACCTCTTTGTTCCTAAAAAAATGGGACTGCAGAGTTTGGTGCAATGCTTTGGCTGGTGAGGATGCGTCATTAATGATCTAACAGTCTCATTTTCAATGATGATTCCGCTTGTATCGTGGTTAATTCTTTACCAGAGACTGATTTATAACTTGTCGAATTTCATTAACAATGTGCTTGAATGTAATTGTTTCTTATTGCAGGTTTGTAAATGGCCTTGTCTACTTTGGAGTGGCGCTTGCTTCCGACTCACTGAGTGGAGCTCTTTACCTAGACTTTCTTTTGACATCATTGGTCGAATTTCCTGCCATCGCTACTTCGATTTACCTCTGCAACACGTATGTTTACTTAAAAGGAAAACTTACCGCTAATTCCTTTGATGCATGCCAATGATGCTCCAATTCGCCTTTAACTTTGTGAATCTTCAACCTGTTGTTCATTTGCATTTGCAAAAATTCTCGCTATTTTTCTTAACACCAGAACACTTTAGCATGCATTTCACCTGTCGTTTTAGTATTGGGAGAAAGAAAACCACCATTTCATTCTTGGCAGTAGCAAGTATTTCTTGCCTTCTGATCCCAGCTATACCAGTCAATAAAAGCAAAGGTAAGACTTGCCAGTGACATTTAGACTTTGTCTCCAAGTCAAGTTTAAGAATACAAGTTGTAAAACGTCTCAATAAGTTGTATGGCACTAAGAGTGCACATAACTAGCATTGAAATGAAAGTGTCCAATTGAGGAGAAATGAAGAGATGAGAATGTAAGAGAATGTGGTAGGGAATAGCTCTAGTTGAAGCGAATTGATCGATGTCCTAGGAAAAAAGTTATCAGAGTGAAGAAAACAGCTTCATATCAAGTAGAAAGAAAACAGCGGAATAAGACAAGAAAAAGAATAAAATATACAAGGAAATTTGCCGACAAAGAAAGAGTGAAAGAGTTAATAGAATGTAAGGAAACAAGTAATGATAATAGAGAAAGACGAATGTGCCGGTTTATGACAGCAAACGATATTAGCGCTTATATAGTAGAATGACATTGCATCAATTATGGACGTCATCGTGAAAGTAGTTTTCACCTTTGCAACATAAGTTATTATTGCTATGGAACTAATTCAGTGTTTCTTTGTTTTTTCTCTGTATCAACATAAGTATGTTTGTGTGGCATATCACGTCATCTAGGCTAGGAAGTAAACTTGATGGACCAATAAATGGATACACCAATAAACTTGGTGGACCAAGAATAGGTTGCAATTCTTTGATTGGCTGAGCGACCAAAATTTTGCAAACCCCATCCGCCAATCAGAATTCAAGAATATGACAACAAACATAGATTTAGGCCTATTATTGACGTTTTTACCGCTACCCACAAGAATAGAAACGTTTAAAATATGCTGAAAGATAATCCTAATTTTTTTTTAAAATTTAATCTTTGATAAATTTGCAAAAAAACTGCCGTTGTTCTCAGTAAAAAATTTCCGCGGTCGCTAGATACTTGGTGGGCCAACAAACTTGTCGACCACAAAAGCTGTTGGACCAGTAAACTCGGTGGGCTCGTAAACTTGATGGACCAGTAAATTGGTGGGCCAGTAAACTAGGTGGACCAGTAAATTTGGTGGATCAATAAACTTCACAATGGCTAGAAAAAGTGGAACTAGTTTTCGCATGCTTAAAATATTTTTTCCTCCGACACTCCTTAGAGTATGCAAACGTCGGAAGATAACCAAAAACTGACCAAATAAATAGCAAGATACGGATTGAAAACACTAGAGAGTGATAAGCAGAGCGGTATCTTCCGACGTTTGCATACTCTGAGGACTGTCGGACGAAAAGTACTTTAAGTATGCGAAAATTAGTTCCGCTTTTTCTAGCCATTGTGAAGTTTTGAACCACAACACACGTGTTCACCAATAAACTTGTTAGACCAATAAACTTGCTGCGCCAATAAACTTGTTGAACCAGTAAACTTGGTGGACCATAAACTTGTTGGACTTATAAACTTGTTCTACCTGTAAACATGGTGGGCCAGTGAGCTTGGTGGACCAATAAACTTGGTAGACCAGTAAACTTGTTGGACCACTAAACTCGGTGGGCCAGTGAGCTTGGTGGACCAATAATCTTGGTGAACCAGTAAACTTGTTGGACCACTAAACTTGTTGGACCACTAAACTTGTTGGTCCAGTAAACTTGTTGAACAAGTAAACTTGGCGGACCAATAAACTTGTTGGACCAGTAAACTTGTTGGGCCAGTAATCTATGTGAACCAGTAAACTTGTTGAGCCAATAAACTTGTTGGACTGATAAACTTGGTGGACCAATAAACTTATTGAATCAATAATCTTGTTGGACCAGTAAACTTGTTGGACCAGTAAAGTTGTTGGGCCAGTAAACTCGGCGGACCAGTAAACTTGTTGGACCGATAAAGTTGGTGGACCACTTAACTTGTTGGACCAATAAACTCGGTGGGCCAGTGAGCTTGGTGGACCAACAATCTTGGTGGACCAGTAAACTTGTTGTACCACTAAACTTATTGGACCACTAAACTTGTTGGTCCTGTAAACTTGTTGAACAAATAAACTTGGCGGACTAATAAACTTGTTGGACCAGTAAACTTGTTGCACCAGTAAAGTGTTTGGGCCAGTAAACTTGTTGGACAGATAAACTTGGTGGACCAATAATCTTTGTGGACCACTTAACTTGTTGGACCAGCAAACTCGCTGGGCCAGTGAGATGGTAGACCAATAATCTTGGTGAACCAGGAAACTTGTTGCACCACTAAACTTGTTAGACCACTAAACTTGTTGGAAAAGTAAACTTGTTGAACAAATAAACTTGGTGGACCAATAAACTTGTTGGACCAGTAATGTTGTTGGGCCAGTAAACTCGGCGGACCAGTAAACTTGTTAGACAGATAAGGTTGTTGGACCAGCAAACTCGGTGAGCCAGTGAGCTTGGTGGACCAATAATCTTGGTGGACCAGTAAACTTGTTACACCACTAAGCTTGTTAGACCACTAAACTTGTTGGTCCAGTAAACTTGTTGAACAAATAAACTTGGCGGACCAATAAACTTTTTGGACCAGTAAACTTGTTGGGCCAGTAATCTATGTGAACCAGTAAACTTGTTGAGCCAGTAAACTTGTTGGACTGATAAACTTGGTGGACCAATAAACTTATTGAATAAATAATCTTGTTGGTCCAGTAAACTTGTTGGACCAGTAAAGTTGTTGGGCCAGTAAACTTGTTAGACAGATAAGGTTGGTGGACCACTTAACTTGTTGGACCAGCAAACTCGGTGAGCCAGTGAGATGGTGGACCAAAAATCTTGGTGGACCAGTAAACTCGGCGGACCAGTAAACTTGTTAGACAGATAAACTTGGTGGACCAATTAAACTTGGTGGACCAATAAACTTGTTGGATCAGTAACGTTGTTGGGCCAGTAAACTCAGCGGACCAGTAAACTTGTTAGACAGATAAGGTTGGTGGACCAATTAAACGTGGTGGACCACTCAACTTGATGGTAGAGTCGACTTGGTGGAGCAATTAAATTGGTGGGAGATTAAGCTATGTGGACCAATAAACTTGTTGGGTCAGTAAACTAGGTGGACCAGTTAACTTGTTGAGCCAGTAAACTTGTTGGACATATAAACTTGGTGGAACAATAAACTTGTTGAATCAATAATCTTGTTGAGCCAGTAAACTTGTTGGACCAATAAAATTGTTAGACCAAGAAACCTGTTGGACCAATAATCTTGTTGGACCAATAAACTTGGTGGGCCAGTAAACATGGGGGACTGAAAAACTTTTTGAACCAGAAAACTTCCAGGGAGAGTAAACATGGTGGACGAATAAACCTGTTTGACCAATAAACTTGGTGGGCCAGTAAACTTGGTGGGCCAGTAGATGTTGGTGGACCAGTAATCTTGGAGGACCAGTAAAATTGGTGGACCAGAAAAATTGTTGGACCAGTATACTCGGTGGACCAGTAAACTAGGGGAACCAATAAACTTGGAGTACCAGAAAACTTACTGCACCAGTAAACGTGGTGGACGAATAAACTTTTTTAACCAATAAACTTGTTCGACAAATTAACTTGGTGGACCAATAAACTTGTTGGACCAATTAAACTTGGCGGGCCAGTAAACTTGGTGGGCCAGTAAACTTGGTGGGCCAGTAAACTTGGTGGGCCAGTAAACTTGGTGGACCAATAAACTTGGTGGACCACTTAACTTGCTGGACCAGTAAACACGGTGGACCAGTGAGCTTGGCGGACCATTAAACTTGGTGGACCAGTAAACTTGTGGGACTACTAAACTTGTTAGACCAGTAAACTTGTTGATCAAATAAACTTGTTGGACCAATAAACTGGTTGGACCAGTAAAGTTGTTGGACCAGTAAACAAGGTGGGCCAGTGAGATTGGTGAACCAATAAATTTGGTGAACCAATAAATTTGGTGGACCAGTAAACTTGTTGGACCAGTAAACTCGGTGGGCCAGTGAGCTTGTTGGACCAATAATCTTGGTGGACCAGTAAACTTGTTGTACCACTAAACTTGTTGGACCACTAAACTTGTTGGTCCAGTAAACTTGTTGAACAAATAAACTTGGCGGACCAATAAACTTGTTGGACCAATAAACTTGTTGCACCAGTAAAGTGGTTGGGCCAGTAAACTTGTTGGACATATAAACTTGGTAGACCAATAATCTTTGTGGACCACTTAACTTGTTGGACCAGCAAACTCGGTGGGCCAGTGAGACGGTGGACCAATAATCTTGGTGGACCAGTAAACTTGTTAGACAGATAAACTTGGTGGACCAATTAAACGTGGTGGACCAATCAACTTGATGGGGGAGTCGACTTGGTGGACCAATCAAATTGGTGGGAGATTTAGCTATGTGGACCAATAAACTTGTTGGGCCAGTAAACTAGGTGGACCAGTTAACTTGTTGAGCCAGTAGACCTGTTGGACAGATAAACTTGGTAGACCAATAAACTCGTTGAATCAATAATCTTGTTGAACCAGTAAACTTGTTGGACCAATAATTTTGTTAGACCAATAAACTTGTTTGCCCAATAATCTTGTTGGACCAATAAACTTGGTGGGCCAGTAAACATGGTGGATTGAAAAACTTTGTGTACCAGAAAACTTCCTGGACCAGGAAACGTGGTGGACGAATAAACTTGTTTAACCAATGAACTTGTTGGGCCAATAAACTTAGTGGACCGGTAAACGTGGTGGACCAATAAACTTGTTGGACCAATTAAACTTGACGGGCCAGTAAACTTGGTGGGCCAGTAAACTTGATGGGCCAGTAAACTTGACGGGCCAGTAAACTTGGTGGATCAAAAATCTTGGTGGACTAGTAAACTTGTTGGACCAATAAACTTGTTGGACCAATAAACTTTTTGGACCAATAAATTTGCTGGGCCAATAAACTTGGTGGGCCAGTAAACATGGTGGATCAATAAACTTGGTGTACCAGAAAACTTTCTGGACCGGTAAACGTGGTGGATAAATAAACTCGGTAGACCAATAAATCCACTAGGTAAGAAAACTCGGTAGACCAAATAGACCAATTTTTAATCTAATTGAAATATATTGCTACTATTCACATTCTAGTTTGATTTTCATATCTGTGTGTAAGTCGTTATTTTTGTAAAAATCTGATTTTTTCAAGCGCCCATTAATGTTTAGGACTGACAGTGTTGCGGATAATAGTCGGCATGTTGGGGAGGTTTGGTGTTTCCACATCTTTCAATGGCATTTTCACCTGGTCCGTGGAAATCTATCCGACAGTTATCAGGTGGGCTCTCTATCCACTTCATCATTTGTTCTTCCTTTCAAGAAGCATTGTCAAAATGGTTGACAAGGTGGTAAACCAATATTTTCATTCCAGTAAACCATACCTTTTGATGAATTGTTTTTGCTGTCTAAAAGATTTGATGCTGACGAAAAGGGTAAATTTCGGCTAAACCCATTCACATCGTTTGCAAAGTCACTATTCACATTTTATTCAAAGTCTTTGCTCTCTTTAGCTCTTTTAAACTTGTGACTGTTTTGTGATTCAAATATAACATGCCATGCCAAAATAGTTATTGATTTCTCGCTTATGATTGACTTTTTACTGCCCTAGAGCGCAAGGAATGTCACTTATGCTTTTAGCTAGCATACTTGGCTCTGCAGCGGCGCCTTGGATCGCCAAAGGCTTGGCACCTGTGCACGAGTCACTTCCTTTCCTTGTAATGGGTGTAAGCAGTTTGTTTGCTGTTGGTGTGCTGTTTTACTTGCCAGAAACAAAGGGTCTCAAAACTGTTGAAACATTACAGGACAAAGTTGAAAAAGGAAGGCAAATGCAGATTGGGATTCAAGAAAAAGGGAACGGAGTTAGTTGAAAAGTTAATCATGGCTCGAGGGTTTAATTAGCTACATTGATATTACCCATTTTGTGACAAGTAAGGACATAGATCTAAATAACTTTCTATAAAGACTGATGATTAGTAGGCAATGTGTTATAAACCGATGGGAGATTTAATACAAATGGATCTTGATAGTGTAGCGAGTAATTGGTACTGATTGTCATCTTTGTATGGTTTCCTAAATTATAATATGTTCTTAGGTTGTTAGCATGGTACAAAGCTTGGAATGACAATATTTGTACCTTGCTTTGTAAAACTTCATTTTGCCAGTCAATCTTGTTAGAATCAGGTATGTTAATTTTTTCAGAACTAGACATTTACAACAAACAGCCTTGTATTCTCTGTGGCTGACAAAATATGGCTATAACATTAACCTATAGCTTGCATTTTTGCCTCTTCGCCTATTAGTCTAGCAAGAAACACGATTTTGTACCACAGCTCAGGGCTGTTCATCCCACACAGAAGCCACGATGTTTGGCGATGCTATGGTTGTTTTTTCACTGTCCTTGTAATCACTGTTATTGTCTGACCAAGTCAAGCTCTTCTCGATATCATTGATTATAGATAGTATCAAAATTATTTTGGCAACTAAAAATCAAACATCGGACCCATGCAGTTTGGAAATCAAATGATATGCAAATTCATATTTTTGTAATCTTTTTATTCAAAATGGAGACATGCAATATTTTGATTTGTTGAAACGTAGTGACAGGCATAAAATGTTTGTATCAGACTTTAAATTCTGTCCCTAGAGCCAGAGAACGATAGGTGAAGTCTCAAATCTTGCGACCTGCGTTGTGGCGGAGGAGATTAGGGTGTGTTTCGTCAGAAGTCATTGAGACAATATGCTTGTACAATATGCAAGGAAAGTTATTTATCTTATTGTGGTTTTAGCTTAAACCTACATTTTCGTAATTCCTTTTAAAGAAGAAAAACCGCAAATTTAGAAGGATAGATATCCAGGATTTGGGTACAACACGAGTGCCACAAGAAAGCCCGTCTTTACCTGGTGCAGAGTAGTAATGCAAGTAAAATATAGATAATGACCCCGTTATTCTTACCACATAAGAATATTCACTGGAAATTGCATAAGTAAAAAACCAACAGAAATGAATGTGGACTTGTAGCATTACCACTATTACATATATTTTTATAAGAATTAAGTCTATAAGAATATTTACGCTCAAAATTGCGATAATCTACGAATAATTAATATATAAATATATAATCATAAGGCAAATGCTGACAGGAGGGAAATTCTTTCCACAAGGGTGCTACCCAATTGTATCGAACCACTCTTGGTTGTAATCGAACTCCAGCTTGCTGCTCCAAAAACCAACGCTCATTCCACTGGGCCAAACAGCTCTTGTACATATTCAAATCGGTGCGACATTCGAGCCAGCCTGTAGAAACGAGTTGAGATGGGTTTCTACCGACTGCGTTGCTCAACCACTATCTAACTATCTAACTAGGCGCGGATCTAACTAAATGTTTGACTGGTTTCCTGGTGCTTTCTCCGTTCCCTCATGTATTTTAGTCTTTATGTACATGCTTTTGACAAAATGTACTTTCGTAATAACTCTTCTGCTTCCTGGTCGAGCGGTATATTACTTCATTTAGCACGCCTCTGACCCTCCTCTTTCAACTTCCATTCTAATTTCCGTGAATTATTTCGAAAAATTATTTCAAATCCCTCAATACAAGACTTCAGATTTTTATTCTCCTCCATATTTCCCTCTGTTTCAGTTGCGAACTATCTCTATTCTGTGTCATTACCGTGCGTTCATGATTTGAACTTTGCACATCGATGTTGAATATGCTTTTTAGCCACCGGTTTTTTTCGCGTCAGAGAAGGATATGGCCACCGGTTTTCACAGGTTTTCAGGAAACAGTAAGCACCGGTTTTAGAATTGGAGCATAGATACCATACTGCAAACTGCCATTTGAAGTGGCGATTGATTTCCTCCTTTTTTAATTCTTTGGATACTTTGGATTAATAGGCAACCGGCCTTCGAACATATACTAAAAACGGCAGTAGCCAGCATAAATAGAGAAGATTGGTTTTGTTAAAGTTTATTCCAAAAGCGCACATTACAAACTACTGTAAGACACTAAATATTTTTGGAATAAAAATGAATCTTTGCCTGAATGCGCGATGCCTCACGCTTCAAGCTTCTAGTTTAATTTTAATGGAGAGACACACTTTCTTTCATTTTTGCTCAGACCTTTTGCCATGATGAGAAAAGCTTTTAAACTAACAAGAAAACATGGCGATAGAGAAAATGATGACACACATTTGCGGTACTGTTTTGGAAAATATCCGGATGCGTTTTCCCCAGCTGTGTTCATTTTTCCTGCTAAATCTTTTCACTTAGAATTTTGACTACTTATTTCTACCTACTATTACTTCAATTTATTGCCACAAAATGACAAATAAATTCATACTGAATCAGGAATTGCAGAGCCAGGGCCCCCACATCAAATTTCAAAGTGTAATTTTAGTTTTTTTGCAAATTATGCTGAAATGAGCAAAGAAGACAAAGGGTATCTCAATGTTGACAAGAACAGAATTTCCTTTTTAATAAGAAGCAAGAATAACATTCCCAACATAGCACCAAAAATGTCGAAAATTCTTCATAGAGGGTTTTCCCCCTTTTTTACGGACCGGATAATTGGAATCCGGATAAACGAGGGTCAGATAATTGAATAAGTACTGTACTGACCTCTTCTAAAGCAATCTTTTTCTGTGGGGTACAGGGTGAAAGTTTCTTGTATTTTTGTAATGAATTTCCATTTTGAAAATATCCCGAAATTTTCAATGTAATGATTTAAAGCACCTGACATGCAGCATTTGTCTAGACAGTAGTTTGGTAGGAAAAGGCTGTGTGCCCTTTTCTGCCCCTGGCGAACAAAACAAATCACAGTTTTATAACTCTGACATCATGGATTTGGAACATTTGACTAATCCTGTTCAAGCTAAAGAATACGATGTTGTTTTCAAGGATCTTAAACTTGAATTTCCTACACTTTACAATTGAGCATCAAAGACTACAAGGATCGAAACCAAAAGTCAAATATGATAGATTGTGACTTTGGAAACCGCAGCTTATTGAAGAATTTTATAATGAGAACAACGAAGAATAGAAAGTCCATATTGTTTACATAGTCGACAACGTCTTGGTAAAAATAAATTAAGAAGGCATATCCGGTATTTAAGACAAGCCCAATAGACGACAAATCCAGTAAGTGACATAAAAAATTCGACTCTATCTTCAGTGTACATTTACGGGCGAGAAAAAACAATAAATACATTAGTTCAACAAAAGGGATCGAAACCATGTGATAAAGCAATACGTCAAAGGAGCAAACAGGACCTGAGAGAAGTCGCAAAAAATGGTAAACAACCTGAAGAGATAAAAAAGGAATAATGGCAAACAAGTGAAAACAATGTATATAAAGAAAGTCAGAACAAATTCATGGAAATAGAGGACTGTTGGGAATTAAGAGAGGGTCTGTCAAAAAGGCCTATAGTTGGAAGGCCGTGACATTATACATAGGTGAAAGTATCGATGTGGTGAAGGGAAGGTACGAGTCGATCAGGACCAGTTTTCGCCGCTATCTTTAGAAACAAAGAGGACGGTCTGGCTTTGGTGCAGAGGACACGGCTCTTGACACAAAGTTCGAGCATCTCAGATGGCTGCTGACCTAGGTAAGAAACACGAGGGGACGTCTTGGAATTTAAAAAAACTTTGCACACAGCCAAGTCTTGCTAATTCGGTGATAACTCAGTCTGATGGAGGCCTAAGACAAAGTCAAGGTCAGGATACCTACTCAAATGATAGTTTGGAAGACTCTGATGCCGATGATACAGAAAACGAACAAAGGCACGATAACCGAGCGGATACACTAGCATCAAGTGCATCCGCTGATTCCCATGCAATGGCCGACTCCTCCCATGCAAAGCCCTGGTCTGCTAAAGAAATGAGCCGGAAAAGAAAAATAGAGAAGACAGACCAACAATTAGAGCAAACTATCGCCTGTCTGAATTATACCTTGAAGAAAAGTGCCAAAGTATCTAGCACCCCAGGTAACCCAAATGACATACCTGAAGAGGACTATCACTATTGTAAGAGCATTGCCTCTAAGAGTAAAAATTTGCATCCAAGGAACAAGGCTTTTGTGAGAAGTCAGCTTGAGAGAATATTTCTGGATATTGAGTTCGGGAGCGTTTCTTCCCCTTACAATCCTTTTTTGGAACCCTGCAAGCCTTGAACCCGACCTTCCATCAAAGAGGGCAGTTTCTGGCTGGCAGAAGAATTGAAAATCTACAGTCTACTCCTGCTAGCTTCCTAGTTTACAAATTTCAAAGCAGCAAATCGGCTGAAGAAACAAATGGTATCTAATCCATTTTAAGTGACAAAGATTACAATCAGCTACTACTCAACTTTCATTAATGACACAAATTTACAAGACCAGGCTTCAGCAATAATTTAAATAAAAACAGTTTATTCGATTTTAGTTTTCCTAGATTATAGTGATGATTTATTTGTAGTTGATTCAAACGCAAATTAAACCTGACCTTATTCAAACTGACCTTATTTATCATTACTTCCTTGTTTGATGTCATTGGTCTTCAGTTTAAAAAACTGTTATAGAATATTCTGATTATTTAGTCTACCAATAGCTATAACGACGAGAAAATGTCAAAAATAGTTCAACTTTACTAGGTTATTCTACCAATAGTTTCCTAGTATTTCAACGTACATTGTCCTAGTATATCAGATTTGTATTTCAACGTACATTGTCTTTGCATTTCATTAGAACAGCTGGCGCCATATTTTTTTGCCTCAGAAGAGAACCTTCTTGGCTACTAAGATAATTGGTAAATGCAGAACGAACTTCATTTGCTGTGAAAGAACTGTTGTTAAAAGCTCTCCTTGTAGCAATAGGCTGAAAAGCCCCATTTGCAGCCTTGTCAGCATAACGCCTGTCACCGGCCTTTATTGCCCGAGGCCCGTCAACAAACACACTAGGTATATATTGTGAGTTGCCCGTTAGTATCAAATAATAATGCAAGCACAAACATGCCTTTACAATGTTATTAACATTCTCCGGTGCAGCACGTTTAGGTCGACGGAAAATTCGCCAGCGAGCAGTTAAGATACCAAAAGCATTTTCGATTGTTCTTCTGCATCAACTTACCCTTTAATTAAAAATTGCGTTTTCTTTCGAGAGATTTTTTCCATTTGATGGCTTCATTAACCAAGTTTTTAGCCCAAAAATCTTGTCACCCACAATAACATAGGGTAAAGGATGTCCAGCATGGTAGCCAGGTGCGGGGATTTTAATTTCATTGGAAAGGAATGCTTGCCCCATTTCAGAGTTACTGAAAATGTATGCATCGTTTTCTTTACTGTAGCTTCCAATATCGATCATAGTGAAGCAGTAGCGAGCATCGCACATTGCTATAAGCACAATGCTAAAAGTTTTTGTAGTTTTAGTATTTTGGGCCTTAGTAGCCCAGACATTCAATTTGTTTTCCATCTAGAGAACCAATACAGTTGGAAAGTTCCATTCCAGAAACATACTTTCAGCAATTTTTCCTCACTTTTTTTTATCTTATGAATTGCGCTACCAGAAGTAGAATTGTGCTGGAAACGTGCTGGGCTCATTATCAGAAACCTAGAAATCAGTGATGAAAAAGTTAGCAACTTGATCTTCACTTTAGATTCTTATGTTCATTTTTATCATCTCTTTTTTTTCTTAAGGCCACTAGCTGGAATGCTGGGAGGGATATTTTTAAAGCATTTTCAGTCATTTTCAAATATCACAAGGATTCCAATTTAGTCAGCACTTTCAAATGTACATGACTAAAACCCTATGTTTAGTCATGCCAAACAATAGAAATTCATCTATGATCGTCTCTTGTTGTGGCTACGCGGCAAATCCAATGATATTTATTACCTTACACATTATTGATCAAGTTGAAATCCATAATGTTAGTAGAACGATAAAAACCCAATATCAAATGATGTGCACGATTTCTTTGCAGATGGACCCCAAAAAGAATCTTCCTTAAAAAGTTAAACAATGCCCTGGCCAAGATGACAGTACGCCGCATCAAAAAAATATTTAAAATTTCATAAACAATTTAATAACAAAATCTGTGGCTTAAAATTTTGGCAACCAATACGGGAAGCTGGCAAAATATAACTTACCTTTCAAACTTTGCTGATTTGCGAAAATCTTGGTTTTTCTACATCCAACTGGCAATTTCGTGTACTGAGCTCTTATCGGAATCGCCTTTTGCCCTTTTACCGCATGAGAGATTTTGCCTCAATGGGCAACTTTGCCCAGTTAGACACCTAGCGCCTTCGCAGCTTTTATATTATTAGAGAGATCGAAACTAGTCTGGCAACGGGTTGTTTGAACCTGTTCCACCATAAAACCGGTATGAAAATGACTTCTCTAGGCAGCATGAGGGAACTGGATGTGGACAGCATCCTTCCATTTGTTGGCGAACTCTCCCGCTTTCAAATCGTTTTGGAAGCTATGCTATGTATTGCCACCATTCCTCATACGATGCCACCCCTCATCATGTATTTCGCTGCTCACAATTCACCATGGCGGTGTACTTTCAACAGCACTGTTTGTCAGTTTCCACGGAATATGACATTCAGCTCGAGCGACAAATTGTACGAAGCAAGATGCAAAATGGACAGGTCGGAATGGGAGTTTGTCTACCCGAAGGACTACTCAATCATGACCGAGGTTTGTTGCTTTTCTTTATCACTAACTTTTATTTCTGTCCATTTGATCTAAGTTTTTTGCAAAAACCAAGAAAAATATGTGAAAGATAGAAGAGCACACAGTTGCATTTCAAAATGGCATCGGAATTCTGTACAGGAAAATACTCTCGTGTTATTTTTGGCCTCTGCACTAAACGCGTCTGTTTTCTCTCATAATTTGAGCGCTTTGGTACCCCCAGAGCCACCTCATTTTGAATATAATCGACTATTAATTGAACGTCATACTACAACCATTTTATCCTCCTCGCCATCGACTTCCGCTGACAACAAGTGAAAAGTAAAAGTTGAATGAAGGCCATAGAGATAGGATAATTAAAACACTAGAGTGCGGACTCCTATTGTTCAATCCAGGTTTGTGCGCCATTTTGCAAGAGGTAATGTAGAACGCGGAAGTACTATGGTTTGTATACTGGACCTTCTGATCATGCAAGATGATTTCAAAATATAATCAATTTTTCGTTTCGGAATCGCAAGAATATATCATCGTCGATAATTTTTGTTTGTGGTAACTTATTTTATTTGCCGAAAATTCTCAAAAATACATGATTTGCATTGCGAAATCACAGATAAAATCGCATGGAATTTCTGGAAACCACGTCTCTGGCTGGAGAATTCTTTTCGGAATTCCAATGGACTTTTATGATGCAATACTTAACAGCAGCGATAAAATGAATTGTAAGTAATGATGCAGCAATGAACAAATGACGCCTTTATTATTGGTCTTGTCTAAAATAGAATTTTCTGTAATTTATTTATATCAATCGTTGGGTTTTTGCAGATTATTTACTCAGTATACGAGTAGAGGGGAGAAAATGGTATTTTATTTTGTGAGAAAATTTTTTTGTCGAATAAAGATTTTTTACTACGCTTCCATGCTGTACTCATTAGTTCGCTTTGCATTAGAATGCCGAACGACTGTGTTGTTGCGCGTTGTACGCGTCCTCGTCTGGAGAGTATGGCAAATGGCGTATCAGCTCAGTTACACAATGCACAATGAAATTCAGAATTTCTCCTAAAGGAAAATTGCTATTTTCCACGCATGTTGCAATACCTAGTCAAGGCACTCTGCAGACCGGCTTTTATAAAACATAATACAATTTTAAGCATAACTACAGCCCAAGGTGACAAAAGTTCCATATCTGATGAGCCTGATCTTCCTAACTATCTGAACCCATTTAAGGATAATGTTCTTTACTACATCTCAGAATTCATTTGCAGAAGAATCCAGGCTTCTATTGGTTGCAAAGACTGCCTTCTTTCAATAATCAACTCTGCTCCAGTCTCAGTTTATGATCAAGGTCATTCCTCCATTTCTCTAGCAAAAAGAAAAATAGAGGTGGGCTTATTAATGCGAGCAAGGGGGTGTTCGAAATACTGAAGCTATTGAAAGGCTTTTTACACTCAATGTTTTAGATAAAAAAAAATAAATTCACAACAGAGAGGGGGTGGGGATTTGCAAAAAATGACCACTGCCTGTTGCCATCCAATGTCACCAAAGGCTGCCTCACTGTTTCCTGACGCGAAACAAAGATGCACCGAAACTGAAGATCCAGGTTATGGAGACAGTCATGCAGCACAAATTATAAAGGAAGTTTCAAAAAGATATCTGACAATGCGCCTTCAAACCTATGGTCAACACTACAATAGATGTGTTGTGAATAAAGGACAAGCCTCAATAAGAAACAAGCTGACCAAGACTGTTATTTTTTAAAAAGCAGTAGAGGTAGTTTAGCTACAGTTTGATGGTTTTCCTTTATTTTTAGGAAAAAACATAGTAGACAATAAATTCCTGGGAAAAAATTTAGACCCTAAATTTTTAAATTTTGACAAATTAGAAATGTTGACTGATGCATGTTTACTTTCTTTCAGAATACCTTGTTCCATCAGTGAATGAATTGTTTTAAGCACAATCTCGCATGAATGAGGTGTAGTGCTTTGGTGGCTCAAGGGCTCAGCCTTCAATTAGATGATCAGTTTTAGCTTTTTTTCCTTGTTTCCTGAGGCATGTTTTCGCAATGCCTTCAAGAGTCCCTTGCTATTGTATAGAGCAACATCGCTGGTCCTGTTCAACCATTGGGCAAAAATGTTTCTGATATGTTTTATTTAGATCAGTGAAACACGTGTAAGGCAGCCCTCTACGTCGAGTTTAAAGTAATGAAAGGAAATACAAATGGCTCTCATTTATAAAGATACCATAAACATTGTTTGTCAATAGGGTAGGAAATTCAACTGCAATGTAACGGAAAGGACCAGAAAAATGCCATGATCCGAAGACAAAATTGATCGCGATTCTTTATATCTAAGTAAGTAAGATACACATCAATCGGTTACGTCTCGAGAAAATCTAAAGAGAAAAATTTACCACTTACCATTTTAAAATTCGTAACAACTCCAAGAAGCTTCATCTGTGGATGCATTATGGGTTTTTGGGTTGCGCGCTGTCGTTCCTTCGTACATGCCGACTGCCTCAGCATTTTACTTTGTACGGACGAAAAGTTGCCAAAATTCATAGATAAGGACACTCAGATGATAGAAGTATCTTGGCATCTTGCCATCATTATGATATTCACCCGAATCGACTTGAAAGTTTGCAAATACAAACTTTATTTCCAGAGCAACTTCGTAGTCCTCCATACTTAACCACCGCCCACGAGCCGTTGTTATTACCTCTTGCAAAATGGCGCACAAAACATCAGTTTGCAGAAGCCTCGTTCGCACTCTAGTGTTTTAATTATCCTATCTCTATGATGAAGGCAGATCACTGGTAAAACGCGCGCCAAACAGTACTCGTTCTACCCAGAACAGCAAAGACTTGTCAGCTCCTATGAAGAAATTGCATCACAGACTATTCCATTTGATCGCTGGTCAAATGATAATTTTGTGACACTCAATCAACTATCAATTATTTTTTATTTTTTTATTAAAAATGTATCTAGGCCAAGATGGTCCCTAACCTAATTACAACATAAACATAACAATAAAGGTCAATAGAATTGCTGCCACAATAACTTGTTAAACGTAAACATCAACTCAATTTTAGAAAAATACAGTTGTTTATTACGGATGGACGAAAAAATTAAACATACGCATTAACAAAATGTCATTTTACAGCGAAAAATGAATATAATTCACTAATAATTGAAATCTGGGGATTTGAACATACTGGACATTTTTATTGCTCTACTGTTTTTTCAATCTCGTTTCAAAGCATATGTATAGAAAAGTGGCAAATAAATTGAGACATTTGAAGTCTTCTTGGCATGAAATCCGGACAAATTGATTGCAACTTGTCAGCTGCTCTAAATTAGGGGCTATTCGTTGGAGTTAATTATAAGGTATTATTTCTCACTGCTTCATTCGACTTAACGCAACTTCCACGATCACATCCTACGATCACGTAAAATATGTGATGCAATTGTGACCTGAATATGATCGTGTACAGGGGCGGATCCAGAAAATTTTCTGACCGGTGCTCAACTTTGAATGTGCCACACCCGATAAAATTACCACACCCTATATAAAATTCGGTTTCGATGATCTATATACAAGAGTAGCTATAATATGTTTTGAAATTTATATCCTTAATGTTTGGTATGCCGAATAAAGAAAGCTTGATATTTCAAACATAAAAGAGCATAATTCGTAATTTAAAACTAAATAAACAAAACGTGATCTAGTGTTATACTACGGTTATACTGTTATACTATGCTCCAAATCCGATCAAAAATTATGTACAAGAGAATCTAGCGAGTTTTTCAAAATGAGGCTGTAAATTGAATTGATGTATAGGTACCAGCAAAGATAACATTCTCAGCAAGGCTCGTTAATTTTGTCTGTTATGCACCTCTATTGTGATACAGAAGCAATTATATGTCCCAAAGACAGCTTTCCCCGCTCCACAACAACAGACAGCTTTCCAAAGGCAGCTTTCCAACTCTTTCAATTCTTTGACACTTGGCAGCCTTTTGTAAGTATTTCAGAAAATAGCGTGATCAAAAAATTACCTGCCTTGTGGAGTGAAGCCCCTGAAGTGTGGTGCACGTCATTAAAGACAATAGGTTCGAAGGAGGATTAAAGAATGAAATAGAAGAAAGTTGGACGAAAGTTGAACACGTCCAACTTCTAAAATGAAAGTTTCACTTTGTCGAAACAGCTATTTTGACATCCAATTTTTCGTTTACACTGTCCAACCTTTGGCAATTCAATTAATCATTTAAAATTTGGCCTTCAATTAAAAAGCATAGGGTATTTCAGCCTGAAGAATAATAAATGAACATTTAGACTCAAAAACCTGATTTGATAAGAATTTTGGGAATAGATGAAACTTGAGCATTTTTATTGAAAGAAACTTTTCTAGCAAATTCAATTCGTGAGTCACGTTAGCGTTGTTTCCACCTTGCTCTATCACTTAATAGGTGTATATCCTTAATTAGAAAAGGATGGCTGTCAATAAAGATTAGCGTGGAAATGCCATCACTTTCAGAAAGCAATTATCACTACCATGACGTTTTGTCGTGAAATCATCACAAACAAAGTTGCAAAATGCATGGCCTAGTCACTCAAGTCCGCTGATTAACCCTTTGCGCTATGTAGCGCCTCTCATAGAATTTCAACATGTAACTTTTTATTGTTAAAGAGGAAATGAAACCATTTTTTTTATTCGTTTAATCGATTTCTCCACCCACAATTGTGTAGGAAAAATAGTTCGCATTAGCTATTTCAAGCAAGAAGACTATTAAAAACAAACTTAAACACCGCTAAACTGACAATAATTTTTCAACCAAAAAATGGCGAAGGGGGACTAGACACTAGCGAGCTGTGACGTAAAGTTATGGACACGAAGCGCGCATGTTCGAGGACAACAAATTTTCTGGCAGAGTTGGCGATCGCATGTTTAGTTTTTGAATTTCAATTCTCACCATATTGGACGAAAGTGACACTAGCTTAGGGGTTTCCGAAGAAGAAGAGGGGACAGTTGCTGTTTACTGTGTTCCTGCCAGGCCATACCAATTCGGCAGACACGGAATCAAGTAGCGACGAGGATAACCTAGGTCACGACGGCCTACCCGGCAATTTTGCGAGAGCGATACGAACAAAAAACAGAAGTTAGTTCATGGTAAGTTTATTCCATAAATGATATATGTTTAAAACTCGTTATCTTTAGTTTAAATGATGTCTAAATACTGTAGGTATCAATCGAAATTAGCAAGCGTCATGTACAGTGCCTAGGCCAGGCCCGGAGGGTCGCACCATCGTAAACTTAATTGATTATGACTATGGCATTATGGCTTTTTTTTGCAGGTGTAGATGTTGAAAATATGAAGTTTATCATCTTTTGTGCTTTGGAGTGCAGATGCTGCACTGGGTTAACTTGTATTGGACGAAAGCATTGAACAAATATGTATTGCACAACATGAAGATTTCATTGCCATGTCAAATACAACTGTGTTTCGGAATGTTGGCCCACTGCGAAGGGACAGACAGGGGAGTATCACAGGAAGGCAAGCCTACACGAGTAAGTAACAAAACAAATCATCTTATTTAATGAAGCAAGTCATGTATATGATTGATAGTTTTGAAAGGAAATAGTTTTGGCAGTTTTATCTTAATCAGATATTTGAGAGCTGTAATCATTTCTACCATGGATTTTCTTTTGTTTACAAGTTCAACAAGTTGTCAAATCTCCCCAGTATTACAGTATTAAAGTATTACAGTTTGGTGGATAATATTACCTATTATGTGACTTGTTCATACCTTTTCTATCATATAATTATGCAATGATGTCATCATGATAGTTTTACCTAATGTTTCCTCTTGTTTCATTGGTTACTCTTTCATAGTCATAATTTTCACACATTCTATTTCTCCCTCATTTACAAATTATTCTTCTCTGTCTTCAAATTCATCCTCATCTCTTTCTGGATTCCACTCCTCATCATTTTCAGCGAAACTTTTGTAGGAATCAGAATCACTGTCTTCCTCTTCAACTGTCTTCCTGTTTTTCCTGGGCTTAGTTGGCTGTCCTTGTTTTGACTCGCTGAATTTCTTTATTTTACATTATAGATAATTGATTGCCTACAAACAAAGCATAAATGAGAAAAGGGTTACAAAAAGTAATTTATATGGAAATGAAATGGAATTTAAATTTGGCATATCAGCAAATGTTATTGTGCAAAGCGAACTTACATTATTTTGACTTGTTAATTTCCTTTTCTGTCTAATTATTTTCAGATTTTGGCGATTCACTCAAGTTTTTCAATCTCAAGGTTTTCACCTTGCAATCTTGACAGGCTAAACTTGACACATCTGGAAATGAAGTTGCTTCCATGCTGGTTTCTGTAAAGACTGTCTGCCATTTATCAGTTTTAGAAGATGTTGCTTCGTCGAATAATTGCTCTTGAATAGTTCCATTTGTGTATCCGCAACAGAAGCCACATTGTATTGTATCTCTTACACCCTGAAAAACAGAATGTGAATTTGGGCCACTACATTTATGGAATCCAGGGACGCCAAAGGGGGTTTGGTAGGTGTGGTACCCCCCCCCCTACATTGGTTATTTTTGCCAGGAAACTTGCTGGATACTCTACCTGTAACTTTTTTGCAACAATTATAACATACTAACATTTGAAACAGAAACACATAAAAGCAGCCTTTATATGAGAGTATTTATCTTGACCACACCCTTAATGAGTGAGATACACCCTTTTTGTCAGCAAGAACTAATCCTTTTGGCTGCGCCCTGGGTGAATCTATACAATTTGATAAATGTTCTATATGCATATATGTATTTTGTAAACCTTCAAATTGGAAGGGCTCACTTTGTAGAAGATACAAAATGTTGTTTTTTAATTGCAATGCCAACATTCTAAAAAATATGTCACAATAAACACCAATTGTTTGTTATGAAAACTTTTATCACGTTGAGATTTTGATAAAACCAATTGTTTTGTTTAAATAGACAAAAAGTAGCGAGTTGTGTTTACTTTTATTCTGTTGTACCCAATCTACTTATTTTGAGGGGGAAGATTTAAACACGAGCTCCACGTTTATATATTGTAGTTAACCTTGTCATTTTATGTATCGTATATTTTGCTTTATTTACACATTAATTAAAGGAATATATTGAAAATGAAGTAGGCAAAAAAATTAAATCTTACCTTTCTTTTTTCCCGTTTAGACTAAGAGGTTGAATTTCCTTCATTTCTGGTATAATGCCAGAACGTGCATCTCGTTGTAAAAACTTTTTGTTTGTGAAACGTCGTCCCCCTCTAGTAGACTAGCTACGCTCCTTGTATAGCAACCTGGTTCAAAATGATCTGAGCAAAGGACGGGGTTTGAAAAGTAGCTTTGGTCAAAATTTGGCCTACGCTTTCTAACAAATTTAGTTCACTGCCGGCGTACAGTAGGGTCCTTTGGAAAGCGATGGGTGTTTAAACCCTTGGTATAACTGTCATTACAACAGCTTTTTATTGTCTAGAGTGTGTACAACACATCGTAGACCACCACGAACCTTGGTTTTGTTACCTGGCTCCATAGCTAATCTAAAGTTTCAGTACGTAGAAACGGGATGTAAATATTACTAAACGCTGCGCGTGTCCATAACTTTACGTCACAACATTCAAAACGAGGCTAGTTAAACAGGGCGCACCGGTGCCACTTTTTGATTGAAAAATTGAAGTCAGTATTGCCCTCGTAGTTTAGCCAAAATTTCTCTAAACACATTGAAATTCTGGGTTATAAGGTAATTCATTACGGGGATTCAGAATTTAAAATAAAAAATTTGGTTTCATTTCCTCTTTAAGAAAAAGCGATCTTATGAAAAAAGGCGGATACACCGAATTCTGAATGTAGAAAAGATGTTGCTTTTTTTAAAGCTGCCAGGAGCAAATTCCCAGGGCTACCCCAACCCTTAAATAACATTGTTCCGTAAATAAAAACACATAAAAGTTTATCTGAAATTATAGGCCATGAGGAAACAAAGCAAACAAAGCTATAAGCCTGGCCTCTCTTGCTTTTCCCACCATCGGTAAGCTGCAAGTCAGCAAATGAATCAATGAAATATTTGCACCTGGAAAGTATGCTCGCCTCCCCTTCTCTAACACATCGATTGCCACCAATTTAATTCTATTTACAGCGTCGAACTGTTCATTTTTAAAAGCATCTTGTAAGCACGACAGAAGATTCTTGTACTCATCCATCTCGTCCCACGAATGAGGTATGCCCGTGACGGAAGACAAGCGAATGAATCCTAATCGTTTATTGGCTATTTCGACCTGACCGGTGCTCTGATGACGTCGAGCACGGTGAAAATGTAAGTGATTGGCTAATATTCGATCTGAGCACCGGTGAGAAAATAGATGATTGGCTAGCTCCATTCTTGAGGACTCTATTCTACTGACCCACCGGTGCTCGGAATACAATCGGATAACAGAATTTCATAGGAGGGTGAAATTCGCAATTCGTATTGTTACTGGTCAGCATTCAAATTCTGTCAGAATCTTGTTCCGGTAAATAATCTACTTTGATATGAAACTATAGCGCAGCAAAGCAAAGCAGTTCAGATAGAAATTTGGTATTTTCGTGTAAAAGAGGGAAGAAATATCGAATTTCTCATTGGTAGAAAGTTTTTATTTTATTTTGTGACATCTATTTAAGCACAAATTAACTTTGTTCAGAAACACAACTCTGAAAATCTGACCGGTGCTCAAGCACCCTTTGCACCCCCTGGATCCGCCACTGGTGTAAACCGGCTTCTAGAAACGAAGCCATTATGTGACATATACTGTAGAAAATCAGATGTGTTGGGCTTTTCAGTCAATTGTCGGAAAATCTGGCAGTGTCTTTGACCAAAGTTGACTTTGTTGGAATATGACACCCAGAAAAGAGAAAGAGAAACAAAAACAGGAACATAGAGTGGAACTCGGGAAATAAAAATTTAATTTGTGATATAGAAAAGGGTGGATAAAATGAACATGCGGACTAAATTTGACAATAAAGTAAATTAATTTAAATATTTTGCTAAAGTGGTTTCTGGTATCTCTTTACCCTGTTGAATCTACTTATTTCTTCAACTCTGGCCTTTTCTAAGTTTGATAGGATGAAAGGTGACTCAAACACCCCCTCCCCCTCTGAAGGTTTCGTTCATGACTTTATCAGTAGCGCGTCTTGGGTCTTAAAACAGGGCTTATTTAGTCAGCCAGACAGGCAGGCTAGAGAGAGTCATTTATATAGTTATCTTTGCCTTTTATTCCAGTTTGATCTCTATTGCGACAAAGAGATTTATGGCTACTTGACATCATCTATATTTTTCGTTGGTTCGGCCTTTGGTGCTGTCGTTCTGGGCATTGTTGCTGACAAGTATGTCGTTTTTCGCTTAAACTCTGAGAATTATATTAGGTTCTGTTTTCTGAGCACCCGAGATAAAAATTTTCTCTGTTTTCCTGGAATCAATGGCAGTCATTACCAGTGGCGAAGCTAGAGGTCATGACGTACGACTTTCAAGAGTCTTGAATGGAAAAGTTGACTTTTTAATGTACAATTTTTAAGAATAAAAGGAAAAAATCAATATGCAACACTCTCGCATGGAATTTTATCGATATTGGCTCCTTTGCGTAGTTTTTTTGACTGAAGAGGGCGCAATCATAGGGTTTCTATAGTCTTAATCCAAGTATAGACAAGGGATTCCAAATTAGTCATGGAAATATCACAAGGATCCCAATTTAGTCACGCACTTTCAAATGTACATGACCAAAACCCTATGTTTAGTCATGCCAAACAATAGAAAGTCCCCTGAAAAGCATGATGATTATTACGTTTAAGTAATGCGCATTTGGAAAAGGATGCCATTTGTGGCATTCAACGTCACGTTTTCAATCTGACAAAGTGATTTGATTGGGTAAAATTCCTGCATTGCAAAGCACAAAACATCCATAGTCATGCAGATATTTCAGTGCATGACTTCTCCATCGCTGCGCCCGTTTATTTTTTAGATTGGTTGACCATGGCTCAGTTTCATGCACAATAATTCATTGCTGATCGTGACACGGTATCTCAGTTGTTGTTGAGATCACTTTCTGCAAGGAGTGTGGCTGAGTAGAGGTTTATTATTAAACTAAATCGCCCGGTACCGAAACTTGCATTTAGGAGCAAGGGTAGTTACACATTAGACAAAAAACCTTCTGCAAAGTGCTACTGCAGATAAAGTCATCCAAAAGCCATGGAGATTGGACTTTAGGCTATTGATTGACTTACCTTTGTTGTTCAAAGAACTATCTTGATGAACCTTTGTGAAAACTATTTTATTTTGTTATAACTTGCTGCTGATCGAAGAAATGTCTTGAGACAGGTGGTGAGAACAATCTTATTTTATCATGAAGTGTTGCCAATCAAAGTTGCTCCAAAAGCTCCCCATATGTATAACCTTGACAGCTATTATTCGTTGTAAGCCATCTGCAAATCCTTGAATAGGCATGAGGTGTAGCCACATTGAGAGGAAGGCACAAGACACTGCTCAATAAGCATAGCTTCTCTATATCTATAAACTGCCTATAGATGCAAGGTGGAAACTGTTTTCTGATTCAAACTTATTGCTGATTTAAAAACCTTTTGGGTTTCCATGTTCAGGACTTTTTGGTTTGACACAATTTTTAAAGTATGTTTCTGAAAACTTCCAGTTATTGATGCAATACATTCAAAAACTGTTATTTGGTTGCTTTCCTCCAGTTCTTATTTTTACCAGGAACTGGTGGGTTCCTTCTGCCTGAAATGGAAACTCAAGCATAAGTCAAACCTTTGACATGGGGCTAAGGCTTAAATCAATATATGAAAATGGGAACTAATTTACCTTGGAAATTATTCGCAAATAGCATAATATGTAAAGGATGCATAATTTGACTTCTACGTTAATGCTAATATATTCAGATTTACAAATTTTCAGAACTCTAGAACTCTATTTGCAACTGACATACGCCTAAAAACTTAACTATTTTGATGACTTCCAAACAATTGCAATTCTCGAAAATCAATCGTTTAACTTTATTTTCCATAATCAAAATATGTTCCAGACAAGGTTGCATTATAGAACTGTGTAGTTGTTTATATTTAGGGATATTTATATCATAAAATAGCAAAATTTCCCAGCCGTCCCCTTGGGACCCACCCTGGTCCTCTGGCTCTCCAGACGGTTTATCTCTGCAATTTACACGACTAACTCTAAAGACCCAGCTTCGCCACTGGTCATTACAACCTGTAAAAAAAATGAAAACAAGAACAAAGCGTAGTTATCAGTGAATGAAAAATTAATGTAACGAAGAATTTTGATATAGAAAATTTCCATTGTTGCTCATAAATTTCCCATGACATATTGTTTACTTACAACATTGTCACAACATCTTCATGCCGCAGGTCTATAGCACATTAAATACATTTCGCTGCTGTTTAACTTATTTCTTGAGCTTCTTCAGTGTGCTAATCATAACATCTTTTTCAAAATGAAGATTTGGTCGATTGAAGGTTCTGGTTCCCTCCATGGCTGCAATTCTCCTCGTTGGATTCCTCAGCATATTCTCTCCAAATTTCTGGGTGTTCCTTACCACAAGGTTCATTGTTGGATTTTTTAAGCCTGGTCTTGGCCTTCAAACGTTCATTATGGCCTCAGAGCTGGTCGGTGCAAAGTACAGGCCAATGTGCGGAATCACTTTGTGGATGTTTTTTTCTCTGGCTTTAGTCATGCTAGGGGCCCAAGCTTATTATGTTCGAAATTGGAAAAAGCTGTTTATCATTTCAACTGTTCCATACATATTTGTGCTTGCATTCGCAAAGTAAGTCATCATTTGTCTCTAAATTTTTCTAGACTATTTATCATTAATATTATGATGAGGCGAAATTATAGTTTTAAGCCAAATTGACAGATTGACAGTGAGAGAGTTGGGACAAGCTCACTTTTAAATAGAGAGATGACCTTACTTGCCAAAATTAACAATTAAAATATATTTGTATCCGGTTCTGTGCCATTTTGAAATCTTGTAGTAAAATAATTTGTTCAATTACGAATTTAAAACTTTTATAACAAGAGTTACATTCTGACAACTACCAACTAATTCATACATTTGTTAGAGCAAATAGACTGCCTACAACTTATCTCTTTTCACGGACCTCTCTTAAGCAGTCAAATATTATGACGTCATAGACCAAACAAGTCTCTTTTTCGTTTTTTGGGAAGATGTATTGATTCATAAGAATAAAGAAAGTAGTACTCTATTTGTCCATTCTAAAGCGCTTTGAAAAAACGCGGAATGAGAATTTTCAGTGAACTCTTTCAGAGGCCCTCTTGATTTATAGCTGGATCACCTCTACATTCGCCCCTTTAAATCATTTATGAGGACTTGATCTCTAAAATTTCCCTGCTAACTGCATCTCAAGCAAAGACTTCCGACGCTTTTGGTTCTTCTCCGCCCCTTGCTGCAAAGACAAAGATATTGCGAATAAGGGCACAATAGCTTGCTTGGTAGTGCTGGAGGGATGTGAAGTTAATGCGCGTTCCACAGGGCATGCACTAGGGTAAAAATATTCACTTTAATTATTAAGTGTGATGCAGATACGTAAGCAATTTGATAGTTGCACTGATTGCCCTATAGAACAACTGTCTAGAGAATGATAACTAACACTGTTCTCACTTGCTTTGTCTCCCGTTCAAGATCTCAACGGTATAACGGGTAGAGCTTTTCCAACGTTGTGATTTTCGAAAGTCTTGTGCACTCATTAAAGTTTCTTTAAGGTTCATTCCAGAGTCAATTAGATGGATGAATCAAAACGGGCGCCAAGAGGATGCAATGAAACTGTTGAGAAGAATTGCCAAGTTCAACAAAAGAGAATTGCCAGATGATGTCATACTCAAAGGTCCATCTACTGGCCAAAAAATCAAGACCAGCCCGAAAGACCTCTTTGTTCCTAAAAAAATGGGACTGCAGAGTTTGGTGCAATGCTTTGGCTGGTGAGGATGCGTCATTAATGATCTAACAGTCTCATTTTCAATGATGATTCCGCTTGTATCGTGGTTAATTCTTTACCAGAGACTGATTTATAACTTGTCGAATTTCATTAACAAAGTACTTGAATAATTGTTTCTTATTGCAGGTTTGTAAATGGCCTTGTCTACTTTGGAGTGGCGCTTGCTTCCGACTCATTGAGTGGAGCTCTTTACCTAGACTTTCTTTTGACATCATTGGTCGAATTTCCTGCCATCGCTACTTCGATTTACCTCTGCAACACGTATGTTTACTTAAAAGGAAAACTTACCGCTAATTCTTTTGATGCATGCCAATTATGCTCCAATTCGCCTTTAACTTTGTGAATCTTCCCATCTGTTGTTCATTTGCTTTTGCGAAAATTCTCGCTATTTTTCTTAACACCAGAACACTTCAGCATACATTTCACCTGTCGTTCTAGTATTGGGAGAAAGAAAACCACCATTTCATTCTTGGCAGTAGCAAGTATTTCTTGCCTTCTGATCCCAGCCATACCAGTCAATAAAAGCAAAGGTAAGACTTGCCAGTGACATTTAGACTTTGTCTCCAAGTCAAGTTTAAGAATACAAGTTGTAAAACGTCACAATAAGTTGTATGGCACTAAGAGTGCACATAACTAGCATTGAAATGAAAGTGTCCAATTGAGGAGAAATGAAGAGATGAGAATGTAAGAGAATGTGGTAGGGAATAGTTGAAACGAAATGATCGATGTCCTAGCAAAAAAGTTATCAGAATAAAGAAAACAGCTTCATATCAAGTAGAAAGAAAACAGCGGTATAAGACAAGAGAAAGAATAAAATATACAAGGAAATTTGCCGACAAAGAAAGAGTGAAAGAGTTAATAGAATGTAAGGAAACAAGTAATGATAATAGAGAAAGACGAATGTGCCGGTGTGTCAATAAACTTTGTGGACCAATAAATAGAAACACCAATAAACTTGGTGGACCAATAAACTTGTTGCACCAATAAACTAAATGGACCAATCAACTTGGTGGGCAGTAAACTTGTTGGACCACTACACTTTTTGGACCAGTAAACTCGGTGGGCCAGTAAGCTTGGTGCACCAATAAACTTGGTGGACCAATAAACTTTGTGGACCAATAAACTTGGTGGACCAATAAACTTTTTGGACCAATAAACTTGGTGGACCAATAACCTTGTTGAACCATTGTGGATCAATAAACTTGGTGGCCCAATAAGCGTAGTGGGCCAGTAAACTTGGTAGACCAGTAAACTTGGTGAACCAATAAACATCTTGGACCAATAAACTTGCTGGACCAATAAACTTGGTAGACCAATAAATCCACTAGGTCAGAAAACTCGGTAGATTTAGTAGACCAACTTCTAATCTTATTGAAATATATCGCTGCTATTCACATTCTAGTTTGATTTTAAGATCTGTGTGTAAGTCGTTATTTTTGTAAAAATCAGATTTTTTCAAGTGTCCATTAATGTTTAGGACTGACAGTGTTGCGGATAATAGTCGGCATGTTGGGGAGGTTTGGTGTTTCCACATCATTCAATGGCATTTTCGCCTGGTCAGTGGAAATCTATCCGACAGTTATCAGGTGGGCTCTCTATCCACTTCATCATTTGTTCTTCCTTTCAAGAAGCATTGTCAAAATGGTTGACAAGGTGGTAAACAAGTGTTTTCATTCCAGTAAACCATACCTTTTGATGAATTGTTTTTGCTGTCTAAAAATTTTGACGCTGACGAAAAGGGTAAATTTCGGCTAAACCCATTCGTTTGCAAAGTCACTATTCACATTTTATTCAAAGTCTTTGCTCTCTTTAGCTCTTTTAAACTTGTGACTGTTTTGTGATTCAAATATAACATGCCATGCCCAAATAGTTATTGATTTCTCGTTTATGATTGTCTTGTTACTGCCCTAGAGCGCAAGGAATGTCACTTATGCTTTTAGCTAGCATACTTGGCTCTGCAGCGGCGCCTTGGATCGCCAAAGGCTTGGCACCTGTGCACGAGTCACTTCCTTTCCTTGTAATGGGTGGAGCTGTTTGTTTGCTGTTGGTATGCTGTTTTACTTGCCAGAGACAAAGGGTCTCAAAACTGTTGAAACATTACAGGACAAAGTTGAAAAAGGGAGGCAAATGCAGATTGGGATTCAAGAAGAAGGGAACGGAGTTAGTGGCAAAGTTAATCATGGCTTGAAGCTCTAATTAGCTACATTGGTAATGCCCATTTTGTGACAAAAAGGAACAGAGATTTTAATAACTTTCTATAAATACTGACGATTAGTAGGCAATGTGCTATAAACCGATGGGAGATTTAATAACAAAATGGACCTTGATAGTGTAGCGAGTAATTGGTACTGATTGTCATCTTTGTATGGTTTCCTAAATTATAATATGTTCTTAGGTTGTTAGCATGGTACAAAGCTTGGAATGACAATATTTGTACCTTGCTTTGTAAATCTTCATTTTGCCTGTCAATCTTGTTAGAATTAGGTATGTTAATTTTTTCAGCACTAGAAATTTACAACAAACAGCCTTGTATTCTCTGTTGCTGACAAAATGTGGCTATAACATTAACCTATAGCTTGCATTTTTGCCTCTTCGCCTATTAGTCTAGCAAGGAACATGATTTTGTACCACAGCTCAGGGCTGTTCATCCCACACAGAAGCCACGATGTTTGGCGATGCTATGGTAGTTTTTTCACTGTCCTTGTAATCGCTGTCTGACCAAGTCGAGCACTTCTCAATATCATTGATCATAGATAGTATCAAAATTATTTTGGCAACTAAAAATCAAACGTCGGACCCATGCAGTTTGGAAATCAAATGATTGCAAATTCATATTTTTGTAATCTTTTTATTCAAAATGGAGACATGCAATATTTTCATTTGTTGTTACGTAGTTACAGGCATAAAATATTTGTATCAGACTTTTAATTCTGTCCCTAGAGCCAGAACACGATAGGCGAAGTCTCAAATCATGCGACCTGCGTTGTGGCGGAAAAGAGATTAGGGTGTATTTTGACAGAAGTCATCGGGACAATATGCTTGTACAATATGCAAGGAAAGTTGTTTATCTTAGACCCCGTTAACACTGCCCCGTGCAAGTTTGGAACCGTATGTTTCTGGAATGGAACTTCCAACTGTATTGGTTCTCTAGATGGAAAACAAATTGAATGTCTGGGCTACTAAGGCCCAAAATACTAAAACTACAAAAACTTTTAGCATTGTGCTTATAGCAATGTGCGATGCTCGCTACTGCTTCACTATGATCGATATTGGAAGCTACAGTAAAGAAAACGATGCATACATTTTCAGTAACTCTGAAATGGGGCAAGCATTCCTTTCCAATGAAATTAAAATCCCCGCACCTGGCTACCATGCTGGACATCCTTTACCCTATGTTATTGTGGGTGACGAGATTTTTGGGCTAAAAACTTGGTTAATGAAGCCATCAAATGGAAAAAATCACTCGAAAGAAAACGCAATTTTTAATTATAGGCTAAGTTGATGCAGAAGAACAATCGAAAATGCTTTTGGTATCTTAACTGCTCGCTGGCGAATTTTCCGTCGACCTAAACGTGCTGCACCGGAGAATGTTAATAACATTGTAAAGGCATGTTTGTGCCTGCATTATTATTTGATACTAACGGGCAACTCACAATATATACCTAGTGTGTTTGTTGACGGGCCTCGGGCAATAATGGCCGGTGACTGGCGTTATGCTGACAAGGCTGCAAATGGGGCTTTTCAGCCTATTGCTACAAGGAGAGCTTTTAACAACAGTTCTTTCACAGCAAATGAAGTTCGTTCTGCATTAACCAATTATCTTAGTAGCCAAGAAGGTTCTCTTCCGTGGCAAGAACAATATGGCACCAGCTGTTTTAATAAAATGTAAAAAAAATGTACGTTGAAATACAAACCTGACAGTTTTTCCAAAACTAGGAAACTATTGGTAGAATAACCTAGTAAAGTTGAACTATTTTTGACATTTTCTTGTCGTTGTAGCTATTGGTAGACTAAATAATCAGAATATTCTATAACAGTATTTTAAACTGAAGACCAATGACATCAAACAAGGAAGTAATGATAAATAAGGTCAGTTTGAATAAGGTCAGGTTTAATTTGCGTTTGAATCAACTACAAATAAATCATCACTATAATCTAGGAAAACTAAAATCGAATAAACTGTTTTTATTTAAATTATTGCTGAAGCCTGGTCTCGTAAATTTGTGTCATTAATGAAAGTTGAGTAGTAGCTGATTGTAATCTTTGTCACTTAAAATGGATTAGATACCATTTGTTTCTTCAGCCGATTTGCTGCTTTGAAATTTGTAAACTAGGAAGCTAGCAGGAGTAGACTGTAGATTTTCAATTCTTCTGCCAGCCAGAAACTGCCCTCTTTGATGGAAAGTCGGGTTCAAGGCTTGCAGGGTTCCAAAAAAGGATTGTAAGGGGAAGAAACGCTCCCGAACTCAATATCCGGAAATATTCTCTCAAGCTGACTTCTCACAAAAGCCTTGTTCCTTGGATGCAAATTTTTACTCTTAGAGGCAATGCTCTTACAATAGTGATAGTCCTCTTCAGGTATGTCATTTGGGTTACCTGGGGTGCTAGATACTTTGGCACTTTTCTTCAAGGTATAATTCAGACAGGCGATAGTTTGCTCTAATTGTTGGTCTGTCTTCTCTATTTTTCTTTTCCGGCTCATTTCTTTAGCAGACCAGGGCTTTGCATGGGAGGAGTCGGCCATTGCATGGGAATCAGTGGATGCACTTGATGCTAGTGTATCCGCTCGGTTATCGTGCCTTTGTTCGTTTTCTGTATCATCGGCATCAGAGTCTTCCAAACTATCATTTGAGTATGTATCCTGACCTTGACTTTGTCTTAGGCCTCCATCAGACTGAGTTATCACCAAATTAGCAAGACTTGGCTGTGTGCAAAGTTTTTTTAAATTCCAAGACGTCCCCTCGTGTTTCTTACCTAGGTCAGCAGCCATCTGAGATACTCGAACTTTGTGTCAAGAGCCGTGTCTTCTGCACCAAAGCCAGACCGTCCTCTTTCTTTCTAAAGATAGCGGCGAAAACTGGTCCTGATCGACTCGTACCTTCCCTTCACCACATCGATACTTTCACCTATGTAATATGTCACGGCCTTCCAACTATTGGTCTTTTTGACAGACCCTCTCTTAATTCCCAACAGTCCTCTATTTCCATGATTTGTTCTGACTTTCTTTTAATACTTTGTTTTCACTTGTTTGCCATTATTCCTTTTTTATCTCTTCAGGTTGTTTACCATTTTTTGCGACTTCTCTCAGGTCCTGTTTGCTCCTTTGACGTATTGCTTTATCACATGGTTTCGATCCCTTTTGTTGAACTAATGTATTTATTGTTTTTGCTCGCCCGTAAATATACACTGAAGATGACTCTGGTAGAGTCGAAACGTTTGTGTCATTATCTGCATTGTCGTCTGATGGACCTGGCTATTCTCTCCTCCGGCAAGTTCTATGCTGCACTTCCAAAATTTTTAATTTCAAATTGACAAACTCCAGACTGCGCTTTTCAATGATGAAGAGGAAGAAGACTTCCTTCTATTGAGATTTCCAACAACAACAAGCATCTGACAAAACTCGTAGTAAGACACTTGGCCTTTCTGAACGATCTCCGCAATACACTTTCATGGTTTGATTTTAATCTCCCACTTTCCTTTGGCAGCTCTAGTAACTATTAGTCTGTAAAACACCCTGAGTTTATGCAAAATCACAAATTAGAACAACTTAAGAATGAATATCTCGCCACGAGTATTAATCCAGATAAGGTCATACTCGATTATTCCAACTATTCACTCAACGATCTGGAGAAAAGGTCTTATCTAGAGGCCTTGAATTCAGTATATATTCTGACAAACTAAATTATTGTTCTTTCCTCGACCCATTTGAAAACTAGCTTTCAACTCAAAGAACAGGCTTATTCATAAGGACGTAGCTAATTTTGATGTTGTCGAAACTAAGCTTAAGAATATCTCTCTTTTTTCTTATTATAGGTATGATGTCCATCAAGTGCCTTTTAATATTAGTAGAGCTGAAATCGTTGCTCTTAGGAAATTAAGTCGTAATGAGGATAGAGTCATTACCCGACCCGATAAAGGTAATGGTATTGTCACTTTTAACCACTCTGATTATATCAATAAGGTTCTTTTATACATAATGATATTTCTAAGGCCCCGTTTATGCGAGAGAAAATGGATTTGCTTTCTAATCGTACCAAAAAGGTACGGATCTCTGCAAGAAAAAAAACAGATCCTACCGCTAAACAGATCCTGTAAGCGCAAGGCTTATCCTAGCCAGATTGGGTCCGATCTATGCGGATTGTTCACGGCTAAACGGGGCCTCAGTTTTCAGGATTAATTACTGATACTCTTGATCTTTGTCAGAAAAGGGGAAAAACTCATCCGTCTCCTCAGGGATAACCTGCATGGAAAGGAACTTATCACTGATGAAGTATATCACCAACTCTTTCCTTCGTGTAGCACACCTCGAATCCTTTACGGACTACCTAAAGTTCATGAAACTGACTGTCCCGCTAGACCTACCGTAAATCCTCGAATTTGCCCTCTAGGGGCTTACTTATTTATTTTTGATATTTTTGGATGGGGGCTTAGTCGAGGGGGGCTTATTTGAGAAGGGAGGGGCTTGAAAATTTTTTGGAATATGCCACATAAAAATATAATTTTTTGAAATTTCTTTCTTTTCATAATATGAAAAATAGCCTAAGTACAAAGTAACATTTGATTAAATTATTAACAAAAATATAAATTTTTGTGGTAATTCACTAAAATGCCAAAGGCAACCTCAGGAGTAAAAAATCAAATAAAAAGGGGGGGGGCTTATTCGAGGGGGCGTCCATTTAAAAATTTCGTGTCCGGAGAAGGCCGGATAATTCCTGTTCAACTTGCCTTTTAATCCAAAGTATCCAAAGAATTCAAAATCGCGGAAATCAGTCGCCACTTCAAGTGACAGTTTGCAGTATGGTATCTATTCTCCAATTCTAAATCCGGTGTCTATGGTTTCCTGAAAACCTGTTAAAACCGGTAGGCATTTGTTTCCCTTACGCGAAAAAAACCGGTGGTTAAAAAGTATATTCTTTCTTTTATATATTAAGGCTTGTAGGCCGAAATGACCCATCGCCAACACAATTATTATACTTACAAGTTACCTACAATTATTACTATTACTTACTTTGCTTACAACAATACTTACTATTACAAACTAACAATGAATTACAAGAAACAGCTAACAACTAATACAAAGATAAACAGATGAAAAAAGGATTATAAGCTAAAAAGTGGATATGCACATAGAGGACTTCCCAAAAGATTCCCGTGATTCAAAGGCCAACGATATAAAGTTAGCTATTAATATCAAACAATCTGTATCTTCTTGATTCATCAGCCAAATAAACTTATCACAAAAGTCAAGGGATGATATTTTTACTGACCCAATTAGAAACACCGGAATCTGCATCTTTAATTAACATTTGAAGAGCTCTATATGCATATCTTGAAGAATCAAGATTTATCAAGCGAATATAAAATTTTAGGATATTAATATGTCTATGTTCGAGCAACGAACAACGTCCCAGCTCTGCAAAAACCCCAAAAAACGTTGAAGATCCTGTAACACCTAGGGTTGACTTGCAAGCCATAAGGTGAAGTTTTTCCAGGCATTCCCATGTACCAGATCCCCATACGTCCGTGGAATAATTCAGAATAGGAAGTATTGTACTGTCAAAAAATAGAAGCAGCCTTGGGTTGCAACCATCCCATTCGTTGCTTTTGGACAAGAGAGCAAAGAAACATTGTTGAGCTTTTTGCTTAATTATATCAACATGAGCACTGTAGGAACCATTAGGTTTAAAAGTAACTCAAAGGTATTTGTACTCATTGCTCTCTTTGATATCTTCATCACCAATTTTCCATATTTTGCACGCCTTAGATTTTTTCTTGTTTTTTGACAACCATTATTTTGGTTTTGGAAATATTTATCTCCATATTAATGGACAAGCAGAACTGGTTTAGCTCGTTCAACTGGGATTGCAGGTCATCAGCAGCATTAGCTAATAAAACTAAGTCATCAGCGTATAAAAGGGTGCAGATATTTCTATCACCTAATGAGAAACCGGTAGACACATCACTAATCTTTGAGTCTAAGTCATTAAGGAACAGCAACGGAGTCAACAAACAACCTTGCCTAACACCACGGTGGCAGGAAAAGAGATTGGTTAGGCTTTCCTGACCCCTTACACAAGACTTTACTTTTGCATACAGGGACTTAATGATACCTAAGACTTCACCATTAATACCATAAGACAACAATGTATCAATGATATTTTTGTAGTCAGCGGAATCAAAAGCTTTCTTAAAACCCACAAAACACAAATAAAGAGTTTTCTTACTAGAAAATGTATTCTCAATTATGGCATGAAGCGTAAAATGCGATCGGATGTTCGATATGATTCTCTGTAAGCAATTTGATTCTCTTTGATGTTAAACTCTTCCACTGTCTGATTCATGTAGTTTAGGAGAATACCCATGAAAAGATTTCCAAAAATGCTAAGCAAGGTAATCCCTCTATAGTTGTCAAGAGATTTTTTGTCAAAGTTCAATATCGATGCGCAAAGTTCAAATCGTGAACGCACAATAATGACACAAAATAGATATAGTTCGCAACAGAAACAGAGGGAAATATGGAGGAGAATAAAAATCTGAAGTCTTGTATTGAGGGATTTGAAATAATTTTTCGAAATAATTCACGGAAATTAGAATGAAAGTTGAAAGAGGAGGGTCAGAGGCATGCTAAATGGAGTAATATACCGCTCGACCAGGAAGCAGAAGAGTTATTACGAAAGTACATTTTGTCAAAAGCATGTACATAAAGACTAAAATACATGAGGGAACGGGGAAAGCACCAGGAAACCAGTCAAACATTTAGTTAGATCCGCGCCTAGTTAGATAGTTAGATAGTGTTTGAGCAACGCAGTTGGTAGAAACCCATCTCAACTCGTTTCTACAGGCTGGCTCGAATGTCGCACCGATTTGAATGTGTACAAGGGCCGTTTGGCTCAGGTTTTTGAGCATTGGTTTTTGAAGCAACAAGCTGGAGTTAAAAATCAAAATATTGAAAATCGTGCTTAAATCCCTCCTTGCGTCGGAAGGTGAGTGTGATCCTATTTTAGGCCATCGTAGTTGTTTTCCCTTTTCCTCTGATAAAAAAATAAGTCCTTCGAATTGAAGTAAATCTTGAGCATTCTGTTTCCAGGTCCTCTGCTTGACTGCAGCACATGCTGTTAAAAAGGCCTAAATCGACGCGTTTTGAAAATGTGAATATCTTGAGATCTAGACGATGAACAAAAAATCCCAACGACAAAGTTTTAGGCCCTGTTTACACGGGACTGGATCCAAACAGTATTGAATCCATTTGGAAACGATCTCATTTTTCAGGGGGCGTTTACACGGGATCGGATCTGAAAATGTTTGCATTTACACGGGATTGTATCTGAAAATGTTTGCATTTACACGGGATCGGATCTGAAAATGTTTACATTTACACGGGATCGGATATGAAAATACTTGCGTTTACACGGGACTGGATCCGTATGGATAAAAATGCGTGGAATTGTGTGCGCAATCCAATTACGAAATTGTGGCGGCAATTTTATTCGATAGCAGTAGTAAGAAAAAATGGAATCTTTGCAGCGATTGAAAGCTATTGCCTCCGTCCCTTTGATTATGATTTCTCACATGAGTCCCTGGATTAACTTTATGAAAACTATTCAAACTGAACACAACCCTACCTCCACAACCTTAACGTTTTCGAAATAATGAAATTGTTGTCTTTTTGCGCCAATTACAGGGATACCGTATAGAATGCACCTCATAATGGACAATTTCCGTCTCATTTTGGATCCGTACCTGTTTGGATCCGATCCCAATCGTTTACACGAGACCTTTTTGGGATCGGATCCAAACGGGACCACTTCACAAGCGATCTCAAACGGGTACGGATAGCAGATCCAAATTGGATCGGATCCGCCGGGTCCCGTGTAAACGCAAAGCCTATCAGAGTAAACGTGAAGCCTATCCGTGTAAACGCAAAGCCATTCGGAGCCGATCCCGTGTAAACAGGCCCTTAGATTTGCCTTCGCTGAGTTCACTTCAACTGTCGATTTTTGCGGCGAGTGCACCTCGTGAATGCCGTGGAGGCTAAAAGCCCTGCACCCCTCGTCCGCATCCTCCCCATTGATTTCTATAGCACGAGGCTAGTTTGCATAAATTCAAAATGGTAGCGCTTCAGCCAATCAAAAGATTATTCCGCTATGCCCTGTTCAAAGCATTGCTAAAGAAGAAGAAGACACAGACGGCTCGGCTTCTTCGTTAGACCATGACATCACAGAAAGTAGAGAAAGCACTACAGATTCGTCATTAAATCGAAATACTGTTCATAGTGGATCATCTAGTTTCGATGTCGGCACATTGACCGGATATCCAACGATAGAAGAGTTAGAAAAGGTTGTTAGAACTGGTCATTTGCCTCATCCTCCAGAGTTTCCCAAAGATTGCGACGGCCACAAATTTCCAACAACGGTCCTAAATGTGAAGCAGCAAAATGGTCTAGCGAGGAAGACAAATACAAGCCCATATGTTCATGTCATATTCAATCCAACAACTCAGCTTTACAATCTAGATCTAATCATTTTATACAACATCACAGTGTGTTAATCAACACATCAAGACAGAACAACAGACATACTGTACAAACGACAGAGTACAAAGATTCAGATAGAGACGATGACAGTATTAAATTACACACAACAAAATCATTTCCGGGAAGCACATGCTACAATGGGGAGGTAGTAAGACGAAGCTGGCTTGTTTTCAGCCCTACAAAGGCTGCACTCTATTGTTTGCCATGCAGGTTGTTTGGCTACACTATTAATAATGGTTAAAAATCAAAATTGGCTTCTCTTGACGATTGGAGAGCGAACGACAGCTGGAAAATATTGTGGGAAAGACTCCCAGAACATGAGTGAGGCAATGCCCACATCTAGTGTTACTTGGCATGGCGTGAGCTTCAACGACGCTTAGAAGCAGATGCTGATGTAGATTTGTTATTGGATAAAAGTGTTTTCTCTGAAGCAGAAAGATGGAAAATGTTACTGCAGCGAATCATCTTTCTTGGAAAGAAAGGGCTTGCGTTTCGTGGGGATTCAGAGAAGATTGGTGATACGCACAAGCGCATATTTTGAATGAATTGAAGCTGGTTACAAATTTACTAAACATTTTGGCTGAATTTCCGAAGAAACGCAAGAACAGGAGAAATTCCGAAGAAGGTGGAGATGAAGCTGATGAGATCGAAAGCAGAGAAGCGAGGGCATTCAAGCGTGATGTATTTCATGCAATTGTTGATTTGGTGATTTCAAGAATGACAACACGCTTTTACCACACGCTTGAATCCGTTGCAGTTATAAACAGCATAAGCCAATTTAAACTTGATTAGATTTTTTCAACGTGTGTACAGTGCCGTCGCTAGCCAAATGGCACTGGTCATGCCATCCATCCAGAACATTTTGGGCGTTGTCGATATGGGCCACGCCCATTTTCGTGTATAAAAAGTTTCTTTTCCAGTCTAACAATTAAGACAAATCATAAGGTACAGTCTAGTTGTTTTAATAAGAATTTGGAAAATAAAGTTAGAAAAATCCAATACATTTAGACTTCTTCCACAGTAGCATTATTGATAATAAAGATATCAGAATGCAAAGCACAGAGCGCTTATTGGCCCCTAAAGAAATTTTGTGAAATTCACTCTTAAGTCAAGTTCACACCCCACATTAAGGGATTGTCCATACTTGAGATAAGGGACTCTGATTATCTCCACTAATTTTCAAAGGTAGGTAATGCAAAAAGAGTACAAGTAGCAGTATGTAAGTTGCAGTACAAGAAAATTGACAAAAATGACATCTTCCACACTTCAGACAGTGTTTGACTTTCAGGCAGAACAGGGCCTCATTTTCTTATAAATAAAAAATATCTTCATTCACAAGTAAAGAATTTCTTCAAAATGTTTTGAAATTATCTGTATTATGATATCATAAAGCTCTCTAGCTCTTTTATAAAATGAATATCTAAGATAATTTCTTTTCACTGGTCTGTCATAAAGCACTCACTCTGTAAAGGCAGAGCTGTACACACTTTTTGGTCTAAAGAATAGGACATTTTGTAACTGAATGTATATATATGTTTACAAATTCTGATTCCATTGATGAGCACCCATATGTATGCAGTAAGAATTGAAATGATCAAAGTTATCTGCAAGTTAACGTATAATCAGTTGTCTTTATATCAATGATGAAAGTTATCTTGCTGTTTCACAAAATTACGTCACTGAATGTATAGATCCGCTGGCAAATGTTAATTTGTTTGCTGAGCATGAAAATATACTAAGCATGTAGATTATAAAAGTTCTCTTCAAAAGTCCATGTATGCTTCCTTGTCTCCTACTCCAAAGGTTGCTCTACTTCAACAGGAAATTTAGTCCTCCTATCTTGGGAACAAATTTTTCAAAAACCAAATCTTACAATTTATTTTCATCAGCAAGTTGTTTTCCTCTTTGTGGTTCGAAATTTTACACAAAGACCCAAACCGTCCCTGATCCACTTTAATTTGAAGGTATTTATTTTACTCTCTTCAGATTCTCAAGAAAATTAGCACTTGAAATTCCACCTGGCGCATCAAGCTTTAATAATATGGCAATTTCTGGAACATTTGCTTGGAGGTAAAATTAATTAACAAATTCCAACATCCCCGTTATTGATCTTCCTTTTATGAAGACAGAATCTTTGGACATTTGACATCTCAGAACCTATTGGGCATTTTGCTGTCAGAGAAAACCACGCATGATCGAGTAGTCGGTTCTGTCCAAGTTTGAGAAACACCTGGACTGGACAATAAAAATGGCCAACAGACTTTCTTTGCTTCTACTTCCACATGGCCAGTCCCTTTATTTGCTGTACCACGCAGCCTTAACTGCACTTTTTTGATTGCCATGAATATCTATCTTGACTTCGAAGCTGTGCCGTAACTTAATAAAAGAATGTTCCTTACCAATAGAAGCTAAATTTTGCAAGACTTAGTATGGCAGCGTAAACACACACATGTAGCGCTCACGAAAATAACACAGGGAAATGACAGAATAATTCCGTGCCTCTGATTCTGAATAATATGTTGATATGATGGCCATGCCCTCTGAGAATGGCATGACTAGCCTTTGTTCTCTCCTGCGTCACTCCCATTGTTAGGCATGACCAGACATAGGGAACCAGCGTTATGGGCATTACTAAAACACAGGGTTTGGTCATGCTCATAGTTATGGGCATGACTAAATTGGAAACCCTCTGTTTTAGTCATGCCCGACAATAGAAGAGCGCCTTCGGAGGAGCCCGTAACCTTGCGTAGAACCATAGGACTTCAAACGCGAACAGCATATGCTACTCATAAGGGGGAAGGGGCTTTCTTTCTGCAAAAATAAATATTTTTGGAAAATGTTATCTCTGAAAATGAATGGATTTATGGAGTTGGATTTTCAAAATGTAATTAAGGATTTCGCCATGAGGAAAGCAAGAAAAGCAGTTTTTTAAACATCAAATTAACTCTGATTTGTTTTAGTGATTTGTTTAATATAGTCACTAATTACATGTTATGTTAAAAACTTTAAAATACAAATCCAAGTGTTTCAGGGGCGTTGATTTCAAAATTCATGCCTTTTACGGTCCATCTAACTGCATTGCTAGGGGCGTAACCCAAAAAAGGTTTCTGCAGCCTTCGACGGTTTGGCCCCAAGATAGTCCCAGCCGTTGGGCCCGGTCCGTCTCTCAACGGCCCTGCAAGCTGAGCTTGTTGGAGATTATTATCATTTGCTAGCATTGAGAGGCAAACACTAGCGGTAGGGACTGCTGGTGTAGAAAGTATTTCACCAGATAAATCGGTCTTTCTTTGAATGGGAAGACGTGAGAGAGCTTCAGCATTACAATAAAGTGTTCCAGGGAGGTGTTGTACCTCAAAGTCGTACTCCTGTAAATTCATTATCCATCGGGCCCTTCTCCCTTCTTAAACAGTGGAATGTAGCCATCGTAACGCATTATGATCTGTTAATAAGAGGAATTTGCGCCCAAAAAGATAGACCCTAAAATGCTCTACTGCAAACACAACGGCTAGAGACTCTTTTTCAGTGGCTGAATAATTTTTTTTGACTATCACTAAGAGTTCGGCTAGCATACGAAGTCACCCTTTCGTTGCCGTTTTCGTCACATTGAGAAAGGACTGCGTCCAGACAGGGTTGCCATTTGGTCAAATATCTCGTTTTTGGCCGTTATGTTAATCCCTTGGCCGTCAAAAAATGTTTTGGCCGATACGACAAAAGTTGGCTGTATTTTGGCCGTTAGTAGAAACTCGCAAAAAAAGAAAAAAACAGCTATTTTATGCGTAGAACGTAAAGAAATATCAAAGAAGTTATTTTCAACAAAACATCAAATCGTTAAAAGCTTCAAGTGTTCAAGGTCATTTCCTTTTCCATTCTTCTTCACGAACTCTCCAAGATGGTCAACTGATAATGTGGAGCAATGACAAGAAATAGCAACAGCAAGTTCTATCTCTAGCTTCTGTGTTTTTTCTAACAGTTTTTTAGATTTTGCAAATGGCGTAGGTAAAGTGTTCTTTGTTGAATTGACTATGTTGACATATGTTTTCGACTTCTCGTCATCAGTCAGATGGGATGCTCTCAGCGCAACTTGAGTTCAACCGAGCTTACAAAATGCATTTCCAGTGCCGTCGATTGCTTTTGATACCCAAACAAATTTATCTTCCCATGACTTATTATATATACGTCCACTACCGTAAATCCCTTTCCACTTTCTAGACATGATACTACTTCACTTCTCTAACTCCAACTAACAAACTATTGGACAAAAGTACTTTTTCAAAACACCAAACTAAAGAAAAATGTGAACTTTACAATGTTAACTTAAACTTGAAACACCTGGTGAAATTTTTATTATGCGTTAATAAGAAATAATCACTTTCTTTCGCAAACATTCTCTGGTTGCAAAGTTTGGTTAAAAGATTATAATCGCATTTAATTACACCAATAAAAAATATAAATGTACAAAATTTGGCCGAAATTTGGCTGTTTGAACGATTTTTTGGTCAAGATTAGCCGAAAATAGAGCGAGAATGTTTAGCCGGATTTGGCCGCAAACTACGGAACTTTTGACAGCAGCCTATTTTAGCCATCTGGCAACCCTTCGCCCAGACCCACATCAGAGGCATCTGACTATAGAATAAACTTTCTGTCCAATACAGGAAATGCGAGGATAGGACTACGACAAAGGCTGGACTTTAAAACTGAAAAGGCATTATAATGAGTTGCTGTCCAACAGAACGATTTGCCCTTTTTAGTTAGTTCTACAAATGGGTAGGTTAGGGTGGCAAAATTTGGAATGAATCTATGATAATACCCTGCTAACCCTAAAAAGGACCCTACTTGTGCTAAATTCTGTGGTGTTGCAATTTTACTGACTGATTCGATTTTCTTAGCATTTGTGTGAACACCGCTTGCTGACACAACGTGTCTTAGATATAAAACTTCTTTGGCACGAAAACAACATTTAGACGCTTTCACACGTAAGTTGTACAGGGGCGAATCTAGCGAAAATACTGACTGGAGCAAGAATCGAGGGGATGTGGGAGGATCACGCCCCTTACATTATCTTAAAAAGACTTTTATTTGATGCGAATCTCAAATAAAAATTTAACTAGCACACACTTTTAAATAGAGCTAGTAGCAATCTAGAGGTTATATAAATTTTGCTAAAAAAACTGCTTGAAACTGTACTTTAGTTGACGAATTATTTCTCAACCAAAACATACAACTAACTGTGTTTGTTGTTAAATAAAGAGTTAACTAAGGTTTAGTTTTCTCTTAGCTTAATAATATGTCAAAACTTAATTCTGGGTCTGATTTCAAAATATCTACAAGTTTCATTCCTCGAGGATGTCTCCTGGCAAGCAGATCGACTACTTTTCTTCTGTCTACGTCGAATTTCTTTGAAAATGTTAGCAAACAAATCTGATAACAGCAACAATATCATAATTCGTGTGGAATTTTAAAATGGAAAATTAAACTGAATCTTTTATCTCTTCACGGCAGTAAAATTTCATGACGTATAAATGATACGTCACGAGAGAATGGAATTCACCTAAACGTTTTTTGCTGTATTAGCCGATTACATAAGCGACTTGTGTCGTCGTTTCCTTTGCGGTGGTTTTTCGCGGAAATAGCAGTTTGTTCGTCTGTAGAAGTGTCGTTCTTATCAATTTAAAACTCGCCTATGTAATCGTAATACTAAAAAATGCCAATGGTCCCAATTAAATCAACACATGCTGCACTTGTGAATAGCTTTTATAATCTCTTAGATGAAAATAGACAAACAGTAGTTTGAAAGACAATTTATGGAGTATTGAAATCGATTGTATAATATCAGTCATTAGCAACCCATCCAGATTAGCAACGTTTGATACCAATTCCTTTCTCTTCGTATATTCAAAGAAAATCATAATATCAAAATTACATAAAATTCCTGAATTCAGAGCAGAGCTCCGTGCTTGAGACAAACACTCTTGATCGAGGGGCAATTCACCATGAAACCGTATAGCTCTTTTTAAAAATCCCGAGAAATCTTTTTGTTTGGAGGGAAACTGACAGTTATTTGGCAGAGTGAATTGCCCCTCGCTTCTGACAAGAGCGTTGATTCTATTACAGCTAGCTACATTCCCGCAAGTATTCCCAGCGGCCCAGGCATAAGGACCTTTTGCGCATCTAGATTAGACAAAATGATTAAGACAAAGTATCTGTACCATTATTACTTCCAAATAACTTCGTGATAAGAAAGTAATCTGTTGAAAAACATGACTTGTTTACAGGCCTAAATGAACCCCTATCTCGTTGGGTTTGTAAACGTCCACAACGACAGCATAAAAATGAAAGCTCCCTTAAACGACATACATAATTAAAATTAGTAAACATACCTGTTTTACCTTCTCTCTTTCAAAAAACTCAAATCCTTGTCGGTAGTTTTTTTTCGAAGCGCCGTTACACATCGAACGTTACAAAAGCCCTAATTCGAGAGAGTGTGCCAACTTGCTCACGATAACGGATTCAAACCAATCGCAGAGCTGGATTTTGCTCCAGTTGCTCAGTAATTGAACC